>JAUYWG010000055.1:19061918-19100962 GCA_034779775.1 Enteromius afrohamiltoni | reverse complement strand
TTTATGGATTACTTTATTTATTAAATTTTTGAAATAATTGACTTATTTATTCTCTTGCTCTTCTCTCTCTCTCACTGGTCAAACTCATTTCAGTCGACCCCACATGAACAGCTCATTGTCCCGCTGTCAGATTTCATCAGTTTGTTCTTTCGGTCTTTAACAGCACTTCCATCTGTGTGTCTCTCTGATTTCATCTACCACTTCATATTCAGCCGTCTTCTGTTTGTGTGTTTGCTGAGATAGCAGTATTGGTAATATGTGTGTGTGTGTGTGTCTGGCAAAGTGGACCATTAACCTGTAGCCCTGAGGTGAAACCGCAGCCAAGTCCAATATTGGCTCCAGCATCAAGGGCTTGTGCTTCACGCCACTCAAAAACACTCAGAGAAAGACGCTGATCAGCAGAATCCAGCTGAAGATGGCTACCTTCAGCTTTCTTCCAGCCGTGAAACAATTAGAGAGTCCGAGACGGCATGAGTGCAAAACATACATTATTTACCCAAAGTAAATTCAGCAAAGCGAGAGCTGATCTGGCTCAGTCCGTAAGCTTCAAGCAGAGAGAAAGTGATTTCTTGGCATGAGATGAAGTAGTTACACAGCCTGTGATCCCTGTGGATCATTTAATAAATAAAAGTGACGACCTGATATCGGTTTGATCCCGGGTCTAGAATTGACATGCTCTGAAAACTGGATGGAGGAATATAAATGTAAAAAGCTCAAAAGAAGAACTGAGAGGCCAAATGAGTTCAGTAGATATGGAAAGAAGGTCAGAAGTTCATAGACTGCAGACAGGAAGACAAAACTCTAAAATCTCCCCAGCCTTTTGAACTTTTCATTTATTGGTTTAGAAATAAATCCTGCTTTTGGATTATATTAAAAAATATATATATTGAGTTTCTCTCAAAACATTGTAGTCTTAATATTTTCCTTTTTTAAATTAAAGTTAATTTAATAAAATCTTTATTTTATTATTTTGTGATATCAAATCCTCAATATGATTTTTAGTTTTTATTATATTGTGTATCTTAAGAGATTTAACAATTTGTATGTATTTATTTAAAAGACTTATATTTCAAGATTGAATTTATTCATTTAGAATAAATATTTAAATATATTTTACTAATTATAAGACGTCATATTGAACCTCTAAAAATTTATATCCAAAAAATATTATTGCTTTTAACTTAACTTAATAAAATTTAATTTAATTTAATTTAATTTAATTTAATTTAATTTAATTTAATTTAATTTAATTTAATTTAAGTTAAGTTAAGTTAAGTTAAGTTAAGTTACAAAATATTTTAAGACATAAATGTAATATTTTTAATAATTTATTAATTAAAAATATTTATAAGATTTAGTGATTTTGTTTGTTTTAGATGTATTTGTGTTTTTATAATATGTCATATTGAGTCTCCTAGCAGATTTAAATCTTTATTATTATTATATTGTATATTTTTTTTTATAAAAAAATAACATTTGCATATATAATACGCAATTTAACTCATTGTTTTCTTGATGATTTATTCATTTATTTATATAGAATCATTTGACCAACTATATTTTAATATGGTAAATAATAAAAAATAGATCTTGATTCCCTTTCCCAGATTATTATGAGCTGAAATCAGATTCAGCAGCGTAATGAATCAGTTTCATGTATCTGAGCACACATGTTGTGTAAATGAGGTCTGATTCACTCGTTACTGGTCAGTGTCAGTGTGTGTGTGTGTGTGTGTGTGTTGCCGCTGGCGAATTGTCATGAGCGTTGTGTTGGTGAGGAGGCTGCAGGCTTGTCTCTCTCCGCTCCAAACACGTGTACGCAGTCAGAAATTGTCTGAAAAGATGTATGGAGGTATCCGTGTGCTAGCTGTCGGATGGATATGTCATATGACATTACGCCCGCCAGCAGCTCGGCGTTGATAAAATGACAGATGCTGTTTTTTGCCTCACGGATTTTTGCCTTCCCACAAATCTTTTCTTCTCTGCTTCCTTCAGCTCCACGCTGACCTTCGCCAAATACATGTCTCGTCGACTGATTGGACAATCCCCAAATCAGCAGTGTGTGTGTGTGTGTTTATGTACTTGTTAACGTGAGGTTACGAGATGCGCGAGTCTCCATGGAAACAGACATCAACAGGGCTGTGTTTGGGTTATTGGCGTTGGCTGCAGGACTCGTACAGTGGGAGGAAAGACGTGAAGACTGACCTTTCTGCCTGTGTTTGGATCACTTACTCTTCGTCCGTATGGCCCTGCAGGCGCCGGAGCCAATCTGTGTTCCTGAGGCCAGAAAACACACATGGGCCACAAACACACCGCAAACTTTCAGCAGTGACAAACAAATTCAAATGAATATTAATATTCAGTATTATTATCAGTTAGACAACACTGGAACTGTTGGAAGAGAACAAACTTGAACTGAATTGAGCTCAATAATGACACTATTGCCTTCTATAGATCTGCTTTATAGTTAAATCAGATTTATTTCATAACTAAGCGTCAACACTTTTAACTGAAAAACTGAATTATGTCACTGTTTTCTACTATAGTGCTGTTTTAAAGTGAAATCAGATTCATTTTAGTTACTGAACATTATTGCCTTTAGAGCTGCCTTATTAGAACAAGTATTAATATTAAAGTTACTGAAGTGTATTTTATTTTTATTACAGCTTTAGATCGAAATCTTTCTTCATGCACATGTCTCTGTCTGTCTTCCTCTGGTCTCTGAAACACATGCCTGCTCGTGAATATTGAGCACACAAACCCGCCACAGGCCCATCAGCGTGTCCAGGTAGATGGATGCGTTTGATTGGTCCAGGCTGTGATTGGCATTAATTGCCATGGCAGAAGGCATGCCCGCCTTTCACATGAGGTCAACTCTGATTGGCCTGATGAGGCCAGATCCTTCTTCTTGAGGTCCTGAGCCCTGAGGGTGTCCTGCTTACTGCCTGTCCTGAAATCACCCCACCTCAGCACACTCCACCCGTCAGATAGGCTCGCCAGCCACCCTGCGCTGAGTGCAGTATATATGAGCTTGGGTCAGCTGCTTTGCATTAGGCCTGCGTGTATCGCTGTTGTGTTTATTGAGCGCAATCAGTCTCACTGTGCGACGTCTGTTGGAGAGCAAGACTTTGTTTCTTGTCTTATTTCGCGATTTGCAATATGAACCGAACATCATCTTGAGCATCAGAGGAAGCAAGAAAGAGTCACACGATCACTCGTCTGCTTACATTTGATGTGACATTTAATGAAATCTGAATTAATAACTATATAAACACATGTAATAAATTATAAATTGTCAAAGTCTGAAATTATTATGTTGAAATTGCTGTTGTAAAATAAATTAAAAAAACATGTCTTCACAAATGAATCATGTAAATGTATTGTAATAATGTAAATCATGATGGACATTCATTAGAATTTCAATAACCATAATTATTGAATAATTTGCCTATTTACTATATTGCAATTTTTTTTCTTTCATTAATTGTTTAAAAATGAGCAGCGTTGTCATATTTGCAGGCCTTCAGATATGGTCAGCATCACATTGATTCTTCACAGATAAGACAGCTCCAGAGTGGACTGCAACAAGCTCAGTCAAAAACAAAACATATTCGAGGAAGTCTAATAAACATTTTTCATTGCATTCTGAATGATTAATCATCCAAAATAAAAGTTTTTATGTAATATACATGTGTGAACTGTGTATATTTATTATGGATATGGATATAAATACACAGACATACTGTACAAGATATATTTTTTACAAATATTTACATAAATTTGTATTATTTATATATATATATATATATATATATATATATAAATTAATATAGAATATATATATATATTTTTTTTTTTTGTTTAAATATATACTGTACATGCATGTTTGTGTGTATATTTCTGTATATACAAAATAAATTTACACAGTGCACACATATGTGACCCTGGACCACAAAAGTGTCTTAAGTGTCGTTATTTATTATCTGAAAGCTTCATTGATGCAAGGTTTGTTAGGATAGGACTGAGATACAACCATTTAAAAAAATCTGGAATCTAAATATTGAGAAAAGCTAGGGCTGGGCGATATATATCGAGCGATATATAATGCGCATCCTATCAGTAAAGCCGGTTCTTTGATTAGCGGTAAATGTCCATCAGCTGTTTTCAAAAGGGCAGCTTATAAACAAAGCCGTACATCAGTGAGAAGCTACGCCATTGAATCACCCGCGAAACTCAACGTGTAGCTTGTCAGTGATCTACGGCTCTGATCATAAACTGCCGCTGCATTTGAAAACAGCTGATGGAGATTTACTGCTAATCCAATCTGGCTTTACTGACGAGATGCGCATAATATATCACTCAATATATATCACCCAGCCTTTTAGTATCATCCAAATGATGTTCTTAGCAATGCATATTACTTTTCAAAAATTACATTTCAATATATTTACAGTAGGAAACTTACAAAATATCTTTATGGAACTTGATCTTTAATTAATAACCTAATGTTTTTTGCATGAAAGAAAAGTTGATCATTTTAACCTATACAGTGAGTTTATTATTGTCTATTGCTACAAATATTCCCCCCCAACTTAAGAGTGGTTTTGTGTTCCAGGCTCACATATATTATGTAAACAATTATTTTGAATTAATAGTGATTAATCGTTGACAACACTAATATAAATCAATTCAGTATATTAAAATGTATTCTTTTACCTAATGTTTTCTTGTTACACTTATAATTTTTTGTTAGGAATGTCAAACTTCTATGCACTTCAGATCAGTTCAGTGCTGTGTTTGTTTTGTGGTCAGGTGTCGGGGAGTTCGGCAGGTTCTCCGGGTGGATCGTCGGCCCCATCCAGCTCGTCACGGCAGTATAATCGCCAGAGAATAACACGCGTCAACCTCAGGGACTTCATCTTTTACATGGAGCAGGAGAGAGAGACCAGCAGATCTCTCTTACTGTACCGCGCTCTCCTGAAGTAGCCCAACTCTCCACATTACAGAGGAATCAGCAGCCAAACCCCGAGCAGACGTTCACCCAACGACCGACTTCCTTCTCAGCCCTGCGACGTGCCTTCAGCCCTGTTCACCGCCTCGTGTCTGTGACCTCGTGATGTCAGCGTTGCTTTTGATAGAAAAGCTTTGGAAAAAGAGAAAAAAAAATGAAGATGTACTTCATGTTTCCTGTTTTCTCCTCAACCTTATTAGGTAAACTGTATTTATGATAGTGGATTTTAACGGTTGTTTCTCCGGCTTTGAGATAAAGAGCGTTTTTCCTTTGTTTGTGAATGAATGAATCTGACACTGCGAATATCACTTTCTTCATCAGTATTTTTTATACTTTTATACCCCTCCCAAAAAGACAACAAAAATATTTATTGTGTGGCCCAAATTAAGAATTGATTCCCTTGTTATTGTTTAATTGTGATCACAATTTACTATTCATTGCCTTTATTGTAGTAAATCAGGGCCACGTTGTCCGTGTTCCCTCCCTCAGTTTGAATGAAAACTAGGAAATTAAATCCATAAAATTAAAGAAAAAGTACTGGCAGCTCATTACAAATCACATTATACATACATTTTATGGATTTTTGTTAACTCTTAAGACTCAAAATAAAATTCAAAGTACTGGTAAAACTCCTAAATATATGTGTTTAATATGGCAACAGTTAACTGAAACAAGGAAACTAATTGGTGCAAGTTGGCAATGATTTACTAAAACAAGCAAAGAAATTAGTACAAATTCGCCACAATTTGCTAAAATTAGGAAATTGGTAAGAATTTGAAACAATTTACTAAAATGAGTGAACAAATTACTACAGATTTACCATGATTTACTAAAACAATGGAACGTTTTGTACGAATTGGACACAATTGACTAGGATATAAATAAGTAAACATTTGCCACAATTTACTAAAATAACAGAAGAAATTTTACAGAAACGAGAAAACAAGTCAAATTTGCCATGATACCAAAAAGGAGGAAATATAAATAAAGATAGATGGTAGAAAAATTGTTTTATTTTATTTTATTTATTACAAATTTTCCACAATGTATTAAAATGAGTGAACACATTTTGTGTTTTTTTTAAATAATCTTCATTACATTTAATTTATTTTCACTTTTAACAAGAATATGATGATATTTAATGCATTTTTGCCCTCTTTTTTTTAATTCCTGATGAAGTGAGTGTTTTTGGCAGTGCAGATGTTGTTCTGTTGTATATTCAACACAGAGCGCTTACAGTGACGATCTTTGAGACGAAACGCCTTGAAGTGATCAGTGTACTTTCTGTTAAAGTATCGTTCTCTAAACCTTATGCAGACTTTCCCCAAACATCATCGTCATCTTCATCATTACCATCATAATCAGTGTCCAGCCAATCACAGTATTTAAAACTCCAAAAAAGGGGACTAAAAACTCTTTTTATCAGCGAGAATTCAATGTAAATAGACTTTTTGACGAGCATTGTTTTTAACAGCATGTATAAAGGATTTCTTGATGAAGATAACGTTTTAAACTCCTTCTAAATCGATCATGAAGCTTGTGTCTGTCATTGTGATTCGTGCAGCTTTAATATACGTCCACGAGGAGCACGAATCCCGTGTTTCCCAGAATCAGGCCAGCAGATCTGAGCTATAGCAATACAACCACACCAACACGTCGTCTGAACCTTAAAGTCAGCGCTTGACTTCTGATTGTGATGCTTCTCCCAATCAATTCAATCAGAAAGGCCGAAACTTGCCCAAACAATCGTGAGATTTGTTCATTCCAGAATGCGAAGCAGGTTATGAAGACAAACATTTTAATTCCGTATAACATGCACTGATGAATCAATCACATTAAAGGCATAGTTCACCCAAAAATGAATCGTTTACTGACCCTCGCGTCGTTCCAAACCTGGATGAATTTCTTTGTTCTGCTGAACACAAAGGAAGATATTTTGAAGAACGTTTGTAACCAGGCTGTTTTGGGTCACCATTGACTTCCATAGTATTTTTTCCCCTACTGTGGAAGTCAATGGTGACCAAAACAGCCTGGTTACAAATTCTTTTCAAAATATCTTCCTTTGAGCTCAGGTTTGAAACTAAAGTAAATGATGACAGAATTTTCAGTTTAACACTGTACGAACATGTATTATGAAAATATGTTTTCATCTGAACTGTAAAACTGGATTTCACTGTTAATTCTACACTCTGTATTATCAGTTTATTCTCCTGTTTGTGTGTCGATACTTTAAGCTATTAATCTTATTGATGTCAGCGCTTCATTTATCATCCCTAAGCTCAATTATGAGGAAGAACTCAAATCCTGTAAGCATTTATTTTGGCAAGGGTTCGCCGTACATGATGTCAGGAGAGGTCAAGTTCTGCGACCTTTCTTCATTCCGAGATCCTCTCGCTCTTCTATGCACCATGAATCCCGTTGCTTTGCTGTTTGTTGTTTGTGTGTGAAACTGAACGCACACGGAAGGTTTTAGTTGGTGTCTTCTGTGTTTCTGACGTCCAGCCGTCCGTCTGTGTCTGTAAAACTCTAAAAGGGAAACTTTGTTTTCTACCTATTTATATTTTCTCATGCGCATCCATGTTTGCCACTTTTCAGGCAATATACTTCATCCCGACAGTCCCGTTTGAAACAAGCACAAATGTATTTCTTGGTTTGTTTTAACCGATTTTATTAATCTTCTGTTTTCTGCTGGAGGCTCTTTCTATGACTTACGCTTTGTAGCCAAAATATTGTTAGGACTCTCTTCATATTGTATTACTGACGTGCACAGCTGGAATTTAATGTTTCGATCTACGGATAATTTGTATATATTGTTTACAAAACCTTGTGTTTATTAGAACTATCTTATTTTTGGTAAATTCTGTACATATCCTGAAATATTTCTGTTTGTGTGAACATACTTCTGTATTTGTACCTATTTTGTAAAGGAATAAATAAGCTGTTTACTAAACTTCAAAATTTGTTTACATATGTGTGTAGAAATTATATGTAGTTCTCTCTCTCTCTCTCCGTGTGTGTGTGTACATATATAGGCTATATATATATAAATATAGGTGATTCTATAATTGCAGGTACATTTGGTGTCCGAAATGTTACCAAGGTCAAGTAACAATGCTGACAATCGTGTAACAGAATTGAGTTTTAATTTATTTTTTCCAAAAACTTTATTTTTTCCAAAAGGCTAAGAACGCGACACTGATGAAGACATGATTAAAAGTGCTTTAAATAACTCAAAGTGAGATTAGTTATAAATTCTGTTTTCTTTTGATACTGAGGTAACAGAGTTGACGTTCTATAAAGTAACTCTTGGTGCGAGACGTTTTTAGATTAAAATATTTTCTCAGAGAGAGCTCAGATACTTTTTAGAGCTTCAGATCTTATCAGTGAGTGAAAGTGACATCATTTCCTGTAACTTACACAATTCTGAGGGATAATTCCACCAATTTAAAGGAAAAATATGGTTTGGTAACAGAGTTGAAGCAAGATTTATGGACACAAATTTTTCTAATAATTTATTTTAGTGTTGTAGAATTAAGTATTTAGGGTTATTAACTATTTAGGGTTTTTATAAAAAAAAAAAAGAAATCATAATTTTCAGCTAGTTAAGAGAATTTTTAAATAAACTATTTTACTGTTATGCACTGTAACATCTTGTAACTCTTAACAATTAAACACTAAACAATATAGAAAGTAAAGGCAGCAGTGTTGTATTAATTTAAATATATTTAAATATTTAGTTATATATGTTGCATAAAATAGTCTATAATAATTTCATATATTTATATGTGTGTGTGTGTTTTATATATATACACACACACACACACACACATAATAATAACATATTAGAAATTATATTTATTTTATAATTTATATACAAGTATAGGTAAGTGAATGGTATTCATTGACAGGGTTGATGTTTATATACTGTAGAAGTGGACGAAAAGCACAAACAAATGTCAGGTGAATATTATGCCTTTTTTATTATAGCAAATATGCAAGTAAATAAAAAAGAAGTCACTGTAAATAAACACATGCCCTTTAATACCACAGTCTAATTATTAATACATTAAATAATGACAATTTTCACCTTGGTAGACATTTTGAAATGTTGAGGATCTTCTTTTGTCATTTGTATGTACATATCATATTGCTTTGCTCGTGTTCAGTCCATCAGTCTGGTTGAGTGTCAGCATCTCTTCTCGGGTTTGTTTACGAAGAGAAACCAGCATCTGAATGATTCAATTTACAAATTACTGTACATAGTACCAGCGTTTAGGCCTGACGGACGCGTCCGAATCCGCAGCGTCTTGAAATGCATCACAACAACGTGGAAAGTAATCCAACATAACTCGACACAAATCTTGCTCTTTTCTGTTCAGCAAACTTGTGGTACCTAACAAGATCAGAGCGAAAACAACACAGCACTTCGTCCACACTGCCATCTTCTGAGGCTGTTTGGGCTTTGTAAATGTGCCGTCCTGGGAAAGTATATGAGGATTGTGTGGAGAGGCATGCTGGGATAGCTCTCGGCGCATGAAAGGGTGGTTGGTCATTCCCTTTGTGACAGAACTGGATCAGATCTGGGTCAGTACAAAGGCCGGCTCGAGCAAGTTCCCTACGGAGAGTCGAGATGCAACTGAAGCCTGTGGACATTTAATCAGACAGCAAAGAAACTGCGTAATGCAAAAACACAAGTGCATTAATGAACACATTCAGACTCTAAACGGCAGCCTTTTTCGGGTTTGAGGGAGGTTTGGGTGAACAGAGTAGAATGAGCTCTTTTGGTTTTGATCGAGATGGATCACAAACACACAGATTGCAGGAGGTTGTTCTTCTGTTGCTCTGTGGTCTGGTGGAAGAAAGTGACCTCCGCCCAGATGATGATGATGTGTGTGATGAAGATTTACACTGGAACTGAAGCCAAACATCACTAACAACAGACTGTCGGCTTAGAGCTCGAGGCAAAACTCATCAACAGTGATTCTCCACAGAAACACGCTATATAAAACGGTAAAAAGCAAAAAGAGGAATGCATAATGTCACAACTTAACCCTTCTAATGACTCTTTACATTTCCAAAAAAACATGTTTTAATTTAGTAGTCTGTCACCTGTTCACTGGTATAAATATACTTTTATATGTAAATATATATTTTATTCGATATATTTTAGCCATTTAACTTTTGTTATTTTACTAAAATAACAAACTAAAACTGAAACAGAAATGAATGAAAAATAGAACAATTCAAATGAAAACAGAAATTATAAAAATAAAACTGATTAAAAATATTAATAAAAACTAAAATTACAATGGTAACAATTTGGTAATAAAACAAAACATGTTTTTTAGGATAATGAATATTACAATTTAATTTGAAATAATCCAAATTTTAGAAATAATGAATAGCATAAAAAGTTATTGTATATATATATATATATATATATATATGTGTGTGTGTATATATATATATATATATATATAAGCCAATAGAAGGGTTAAAGCAGGCTAAATAATGAATTTGAAAAAAACTGGCTTTGAGGGAACATTTTACAGAAAAGATTATATTTGCAAACAATATTTTTCTTCCAGACAGAGAAACAATACGTCTCTGGAATGTTTGGACACATTCATCACAAACACATCTGATGAGATCAAGCACCTTTTCCACAACGTATCCACTGTTTACTCCGCATCTTGACATCAAAACAGAAAACGGACAACTTCAAACTAAAACTGGGCTGATGAATAACAATTATTCATTCGCAAGATGGTTTAAAAATTTATGCATCATAGTTAGTACCCTCATTCTGTCAGAGCGCTCCAACTCCAGTCTATTTCCACTGAATCTTTAAACACGCGGGCGGCTTGTTTTCTCCGCGCATTTAAGTGCAAACCTAAGGTACAGACACACTCATACGTCTTCATCTGCCCATATTTTGCCTCGAGCTCTTCGCATTTTGTTCTTGACACACGACTCTTTGTATAGGTACTGTATAGTTCAGAACTCGTTTGATTCAAGAATCGGAGAGCTTATAAAAATTTCAGATGTTTAACGATATGCTTAATGCTCTGGCTCGCTCTGGCTTGAGAAATAGCCACGTTTTGCTTGTAGCTCCTTTAAACAAAGAAACCTTCAGCAGCGAATGCATTAAAGCCCAGACTGCTCGGCCACGCAGCCCAAGGGCGTAGTAGCGTTTTCCTGCCAGGAAAGTCTCTCAAATGTAATGCCTTCAGAACGCCACTCCCATCATCCTTCATGTAACAAAAGAAATAAACACAAAACTCCAGCCTAGTACTGCTAAGCGCATACAACATGGTGCTATAAGGAGTGAAAAACGTCTTTAGAAACAACGAGGATGAAATGAAAAACAATCAAAAAAATGGACCCCCGGACCCTGACGATGGCGTTTTTTGTTTGTGAGCACCGCGCCGCAATCGTCACGAGATAATGACACACACACACTGGCAGAGGGGCGGAGCCTGTGTTACATATGCGTGAGGACGTCCTCTGATTGGTGGTATGGGCAGAAGAGGGCAGGACACAGATCCTGCTGGAGTTCTTTGGGTTGCAGTTTGATTACATTCCCCGTGTATAAATGCTGAGAGTGTGTGTGTTTGTGTGTCGAGGGGCCGAGGGCCTGAGCGTGTGTCTCTAGTCCAGGGGTTCCTGCTTTATCCTGATGGGTGTGTTTGTGGACTGACTCCTCCTGTCCTCGCGACACAGAACATACTCGCTGAACTGAGACGAGTCCACTCCGCCACCGCAAGATGCAGCCACGCTGAAGCCCTTCTGGAAGAGACGCTCCAACACCTGAAACACACACCACACTCACTGTCAGTTCAGAAGAATACTGTAATAATCTAAAATATTATTACAATTTAAAATAGCTATATATATATTCAGATGACCTAATAACACTTCATTCGTTTTTTATTTATTGTAATATTTTATTTTTTACATATGCATACACAGACGGACAAACAAACAGGTAGACATATATATATATATATATATACACACACAGAATATATACTGTATGTGTGTATTTATATATACATAATAAATACACAGTACACATGCATATATTGCATAAACAAAAATGAATCCCGCTTAATCATTTGACAGCATTAAGGTTAATGCAACCAAACAAAGTGACACCTGAAGCTTAAAAACAAGCCTGACATCAAGTTCAATCATCTGAACCTGCTCTGTTTCACAGCAGCCTCCATTTACTCACACACATTAGATGCTCACGTAAAAAAAAAAAAATCAGATTCATGATGATATCAGTGACACGACAGGAACCAGGAGTCTCTCACAGGAGCGTCACGTGAGTCTGACTCCTGGCAAAGACAATCCAGAACAGACGTTTGTCTCCCTGACAGACTCTGACGACGTCAGGACAGGAGAGACACAGAGAAACACACACACTGAATCAGACAGATGATTTTAATTAAATAAATACTTTTTTTTATCAGAAAGGACACATTAGGTTGACAGCAAAGACTGTTACAGAAGATTTCTATTTCAAATAAAAGCTGTTTTATGAACTTTTCTATAAACGTTTTACACGTTTGGTGCAAATAGGACCTCCTGAAGAATCAGTCTGTCACTCTCATAAATAACAACAGAATCAGATGAAACATTCAGTACATGAGTGAAGCTGTATTTAACTGCAGTATGAGCAAACCTGTGTGTGTTTGTGTGTGTGAGCGGCTCTGTGTCGTGTATCTGTGGCACGTCTGTCAGTTTGATGGAGGTTCACCAGCGTCTGTGTTGATCCCGGTCCTCCATCACTGTGAGATATGGACGGAGCCGGACAGCTTCAGCTTTGGGACACCATGAGAATGTGAGTGTGTTGGCTAAATGTTTTTCATGTGCGTGGTCTGTTATCCTCTCTCTCTCTCCGTCTCAGCGTAGGTGCTTTCACTTGTTCTTAAGCTGTCACTCATCTGCTGGGATGTTTTACTCTCAGCTGGTTTATTAGTTTCGTCTCCTCTCACTTCTTCAGCTTAAACGAGTCCACTTCTAAAAGCTGAAGCTAAACTTTACTCATTGGATTAGTGCAAAAACAGCAACAGAAACCACAACAAAGCTAGCGCGTGTTTAACTTGACTGCTGAATGTGTACTTCAAATCTTAAAAAAATACTATTACTAAAACAAAACTCTAATTAAGTGGACTTAAAGAGATACTTTTGTGACTGCTTCTTAAGCACACTAGTTAAAAAGTACTGTTGTCATATTTTAGTATAATTGAGATACATCTATTTTTTGTTTATGAATAATTATTCAGTTTTTATTTATTTTCATTTCAGTTTTGTTTTGTTTATACATTATAGACTAAAGACTATTAACTTATTTTTCTTATTTGAGTACAACTGAGATACGTCTATTTTTATGAATATTTTGCTTCAGTTTTTATTTTTATTTAAATTTTAGTTAAAGCTTTATTATTATTATTAGTTTTCATTTTTAGTTTTTTTTTTTTTTTTTAACTTCATATGTCTTATTTTAGTATAATGGCCCTTTAGTATTTTAGCTAAATTAAAAAAAATAATAATAATTAATTAAAGCGGTATTAATTGTGTTTTTGTCAGGTTTTTTTATACCTTTTTATCTTATTTAATTTTAGTGTTCAGAAATATTGCCTTGATAACTAGCTGACTTTTTTTTTTTTTTTAAGTAACCTTTTAATGGATGTAAATGTACTTTTAGATTCAGATATCTATCATAACCCTGCTTTATACAAGATAAAAATTCAAATTCAAATTTTATTTGTCACATACACAGTCCTACACTTGGAAGTTTGGAATATTATATATAATATTCTTTTGTCATGCTTCATCAAAGTTCATTTAAAGCACCATTAATCATTTTAACTGTAGTATTAAAGTATTTCAAAAGCACCACATTACAAAATAATCACTACAATAAGGGACATTTTGAGGACATTTGGCCACATATAATGTAGACAAAGTTAAGGAGTTAAAAGCAAGCACACAGACGGGTTTAACTGTGTTAATGAGCTCTGTCCTCCGTCTGTCTGAGGAGAGGTGTGTCTGTTTAGCTGCCTGTGGCAATGTTTCCAGCCAGTAACCAGATCAGAGCTGTATTGTGTCGTACAGTGAGACGGGATGACTGTATCCTTCACACAATAATGAGTCAACCGGCAGGAGTGTTCTGTTCAAAATCATTTCAGTAAAAAGAAAACACACCCTTTCCATCTACATCCGCCCAACCAGGCTACCCGCGTGCTGCCCGTCTAAAAAGACTAAAGTGAAATGAGAAACGAGCAACACTCGCTCCAGAGGTCACAAGGTCACCAGCGCAATTAGAGAAATAGAGAAAAAACAGCAAAAACTATAGCAGAACCATAAATCTAATAAAAATGAAAATTCTCAATATTAATAAAAGCATAATATATCTAAATTATTATAAAATAATACTTTTTGAATTACTAATATGATGTTTATGTATATTACACTGAAGAAGTTATTTAAATATTCTCACAGAAGTTGCTAGTAAATGTATTACAAATATTTATTATTTAAACAATTTTAATCATGCTTTTCATGCAAACTGATTTATGTTAAAAAATATATATATTATTTTTCTATTTTAACTGGAAGACAAGCCAAAAAATAATAATTATGAAAATGTTTATCCAATGCATTCAACGATAAAGTGAGCTCCGTTCCAAATCCTAGTGAGCTTCCTAAATAGATAGCACTTTTAAGACATTCCATATATGACGGATGTTGCATTTATCTCAATTCACCAAAATCTAAAGCAGCACGACATGCATCCTTCATCAAGATCCAGATCATTCAATACGGTTAGAGAAATGTAGTTTATCAGTTCACTGAGAAGTAAAACAGTTGTTTTACCCATTGTTTGTGTGTTTATGTTACGTTTATGCACTGCATTATTAGCCAAGTCTCTCTCTCTCGTGGCCTTTTGAAAGAGATGCATGTTAAATTTAGCAGCTTCAGAAACAGACAAACGAGCTTCTGTCGGAAACAAAAAGACCTGCTTCATCGCTTCACACAAATCCACTAGTTTTAGAAAAGAAACAGCAAACAAAGAGAGGGCAGAAGGAAAGGGACACGCTCTTACTGGAAACGCAGAAAGAAAATGTTGTGTTAGTTGATGCAGCCAATTAATTATATTGCAAGCCATTTAGAAATCTATAAAAGAAGCATAAAGGGGTTGAGGCTGTTTGAGAAAGTGTAAGTATGGTATTAAAAAATGCAATACGTGTATTTCAACCGCTCTGGGCGCTGTTAGGTTGGAGTCTTCTTTAAAAGGGAAGCGCTGTGTCTTAAAAAGGAGAAACGTGTAAATTATGCATTTTCATTTTCTTTAGCCTCTCTTTTCTTCTCGCTTTTGTGTTTTGTTTTTGAGGGAGTGAAAAAATACGGCTGCACATGAAAAGATGGTTGCTCCACCCTGAGGGGGCGCTGTGGAGGTGTGGACAGGTGTGTGTGTGTGAAATACAGGGTTAAGACTGTATTCAATAAACTTTAATGTGGATAGGTGTTATAATGGTTTCAACGGTGTCCAAATCAAAATCTGTCAATGTTTCAAGATCTTATCCATCGGTCCATACAAGGCTTAAGCCTAGTCCTAGACTAAAATGTAAATCTGAGCTGTACCAACTGAAAGACTTAAAACATGTCTCAGGATGCACACCAGAAATGTTTTTTTTGTAAGTATGTTCATAAAAATGTAATTTTCTAATTGAACTATGGCCTAATCCTGGCTCAAAAATAGCTACATCATGGACACATAAATATTTGGTAAATAATTGGCTTTAAATTTGATTAAACTTTGACAGCAATGAATGAAACATTTTTATCTTCAGTGTCTCTTAATGTGTTCCCCTATTTCTTTCTGAGCATCAATGCATTCTGGGATTGTCTTAACAATGCATGCAAAATACATTACTATTGAAACGTTTGGGGTTGGAAAGATTTCACTTTCATTTTTTGGAATGAATTAATACCTGAAATCAGTAGGGATGCTTTAAATTGTTCACAACAAATATTTAGCATATATTTAAATGTATTTTGCCTTTTTGTGTGTGTGTGTATGGAAAGTAAAGTTTTTTGTATGTATTTTTATGTATGTGTTTTAACGGTTATTTGCCCTTTTTTTTCTCCCGTCTTTTTTCCTTGTTTTTTTAATGGCACATACACTAATGTTTGGAATCAGTAAGAGCATTTTTTTTTATTTATTAAAGAAATTAATACTTTTATTTAGCAAGGACTGTTCAAAAGTAAAGATAATTGTAATAAAATACATTTATAATATTACAAACAATTTCTATAAAAATATGAAGCAGCGCAGTTGTTTCCAACACTGATAATAATCAGAAATGTTTCTTGAGCAGCAAATCAGCATATTTGTAATAATATTGTGCAATAGGTTTTGTTAAATAAGACGTTTTGTTTCATCCTATGTAGATTAACCTGCATGTCAGGACTAAATCAGTGATGCTGATCATATGAATCCACTGACACTGAACTAGTCTGATATTCATGTAGCTAAACATTCAGACAGTATGACACACTCTCTGTGGTTTGAAGTCAGACAGGACCAGCACATTACCTGCACTGAGTTGAGTCTGCAGTAACCGTTCAGAGGGAAACGGATGACATGGGTCGGGTCCTGGTTCCAGCCAGCGTTGACCGAGTTGCACATGACGTCACCGGTCTCGGGGAAGATCTCCTCGATGAGCACCTTCTCCCCGCTGAGGGCGATCCTCTCGCCGAGGTCAGGGGTCACGCGGACCACCAGGCAGTCGCAGGGCTGTGCCAGACGCCTCTGCTCCCGCTCCTGCTTCCAGCGCTCCAGCTCCTTGATCATAGGCGTCAGCTGGTAATACCGCGCCTCCTCGTACAGAAGATTGAAGTCCTGCACACACGAGGAATACACATCTGTCATTTATATGATGTGGCATAAACGTACCTTGGTGCACTTTTTAGCGAGGCACAAAATATGTACCAATAAGTACATATCACTGCAGTTTCCACGAGGAATGAACACTAGAGGCAGTTTTATTCCTTTTCACACATTTGGAGTACTAAATTGGCATTTTCACACAACTGGTTGAAGAATATCATGTTATGACTTCAAAACAATATTAATATGCTGGGAGATTTGAAAACTGCTGCTTTTAAACGTTAGCATCACACATATCCAGCTTCATATCTGTGTGTTTACAGACGGTTGGTTTGTTCGTAGTTCACGGAGTACAGAGATGTACTTGAGAGACGAGGAGTTCCGGTTTGTGTAACTACGGTTTGACAAAATCTGTGTAAAAGGAAGTTTAAAATGGCACGGCTGCGTCAACAAATGCCTTTATATCAGTTTTGCATTTGTTAACACTAACAGGTAGGTTTAGGGTTGGATTTGGTGTAGGGCATATTTCCAACATGATAGCGCATTAACTTGAAGCAACCGTCCAACGAAATTTGCACCGATGATAATCGGTGCTGCAAATTAATATATTAGAATAATTTCACGTTGACAAAGAATGGATTAATGATGCTGAAAATTCAGCTGCACATCACAGGAATAAATGACATTTTTTTACGGTATTATCTTGTGTATCTTGTACATTCATATATTTTATTTTTTAATATATTTCAATTTAATACTTTACATCATGTATATTAACATTTTTTTTATTTAATTATAAAATGTTTTGTGTTTAAGCATAATCCTAATAACAGTTTGCTTGATTTACTTTAACAAAGACTGATGAGGATGATGCAACAGATTCAGGCCACGTCAAATAAATAAATCAAATAGAACAGTAATACACACAAAATACATTCAAATCCTTCAGTTTTAGTCTTAGACAAATATATACTAATTCTTTACACTTTTCTTAATTTTGCTACTTTTTTCAGAAAAAAATATGATTTATATGTAATTTTACTTTTTACATTTAAGACTGTTTAGATATTTATACTCTATATTATACATGTATGTGTACCGTGTGTTTATACTATTTATTATTGTATTTATGGTAGAAATATATAAGTATAATTTATTTATACTATATATCATCTTATATATATTTTAGATTATATCATCCATATATACAGTATTATTGGATCATGTATATATTTAAAAAAAAATGTTTGCAAAGAATAAGCAGAAATAATTTAAAATATATGGAATATAAGTTAATAAAAATAATTTTTGATGGCCTCTATAAGGGAAATGTATGAAAACACACATTTCTGACCTCCATGTGTGGATATTGCTCTTCCTTTTTGCCCATGTCTACATGTTTACACTTTCTACATAAATAAGAGTTTCCCCATGCAAAACTGTAGGAAAGTTGCATGCAGATATTTAATATTTAATGAGCGATTCTGATGCTTTTACCACAAAAGCTGCTAATAAAGCAAGAAAACAAATAAATACATAAATAAAAGCCAATAAGTGAATGAATCTTTAAAAAGCAGTGTGACTGGGGTGCAGGGTTGCATGTTTTGCTCAGAGGGGTATCAGCGCTGCCCGCGGGGCAACAGTCAAGACGTTTGGCAGGATCTCATGTGCTCGTTGGAGCCCGTCAGTGACGGACCTCCAGGCTTCATCGTTTCTTTATCCAGGCAGACAACAGGAGACTGCCAAACGCTCGCTCTCTTCCTCTCGGGGAAGTCTTGCCAGGGGTTTTTTGCCCCTTTCAGTTTTCCCTTAATTTCCCACAAGTCCAGATGGTACTATTCTTCCTCCGCTCTCCATCATGGAGCGGGAGGAGCCGAGGTGTGGATGAGGGAAGAAAATGTTGGAGTTCAACTGAGGATACGGCTTTGTGTGCGACGTCTGCAGAGTAATCTGCATAAAGATTGATATGAACAGTCATGAAGTGCACACAGCCTGAATGGTAACTAAACCGCATGAGTGATTGTACACACAGTTTCTCTGCATTCTGCTGCAGAAACAGACAGAGCGATTGTGTTAAACTACATTATGGCTTAGCTCTTGGATATATAAGTGTGCGTGACTTTAACTTTACATATAGTACACTCACATAAAGCTATAATATAGCTAAACTTATATTGTATAACTATATTTATTGCCCTGTTCTAGCTGTTAAACTATAATGCATGAAGATATTATAAACATTAGCATTTTTATTTCTTTGTGAAAAATATTGACAAACAAATATTATATATATAGTTTTTTTAGCAGGACATTTTTTTTTACACAACATAATCAATAACAGCAATATGCGTTTTTATTGTACTGTAACTTATTGAAATAATAAAAGAAATATCAACTTCATTTATTAAGTTGTGCATTATTGAACTTTTTTTTGCAATTACCATTAATACAATTTCAGCTGAAGCAGCATCTGATATTTTTTTACAGTACATTTTTATCTTGTCTTCTTGATTCAAGATAAATTTACTTAGAGTTGAAAAAACATCCAAATTAACAGAGTTTGTGCTTTAAAAAGAAACAAAAATAGGATTGTTTTCCTTTTGAATTAAGTTTGTCATACCTCACTGTGTTCATCTTTTAAGCTCAAACTCATTTCATTTTGAAGACTTACATCAATTCAATGAAAAAATGATTAAATTATTAAAATGCATGAAATATAATTAATCTGTAATGAATAATGTCTTATTTTAATATCTTTCATTTTAATTAACAAAATGCATCTTGATTTGAAAATATTTTGATATTTGCACTTAAAACAAGAAAAATACTGAAGAAGAAGGGTTTTTTTTGCAGTGAACAAGCAGATAATATAAAATGCATGCAATTTAAATATTTATTGATTGTTTGAAAACATTCATGGACAATATATATATATATATATATATATAGGTCTGAGCATGCTTCTAACCTCCATATGTGGATATTTAGCTGCTCTTTTCTTTTTGCCCATGTCTTTTTTCTTTTCTTTTGCCCTTCACAGTGCTGATGACAAAATGCATGCGGTGCATCAGTGCTGGAGGGAACGCTGAGGTATTAAAGATGCGCCTGGGTTTCGGTTTTTAACAGGACTCGTTCTCTAAAGCTCCTCTTACAGTCCAGCCTCATGCAGCTGACACGACGAAGAGAGCCAGATACAAGAGAGGTGAAGAAAGAATGCGAGACAGACTGAATTCCCATGTTCAGACGATCCGACAGGCCTGTTGTGATCCAAAATAATGATCTTATTCTGTTGCCCACCGGCAAGACAACATCTCACAGACAAATAGAAAGAGAGGGAGACAGCGATATCCCCCGTCTCCATCTAATACGTACAAGAGATGACCATTTCTCTTTGATTTTGTCAAACACATGCTGATGTAGAGGTCAGATCCGACGTGATGCAAAACATGGACTCAAAAGTCAATCTTTACTGTCTTCCTTGCTGAGTTTATTATCAACAAATCATCAGTGCATGCTTTTCATTTAAACTTTAAGAAAAAACTTTAAGAAATGCCATTAAAAGTCAAAGACCGGCAGCATCATACTTTATTTACTCCAGCAGCTTAGCAACTGATAATCTCTGGTACAAATGAGAGATGCAAAGCATATTCCACGTTCACACTGATTTAGCGAAACGTACGCCACCGCGGGCCATGACAGTCACGATGCCTCACAGATAAAGACACCGCCGGCTGCCGCTCGCATTTCACACACGCTGATCAGCAGATCAAACCAGTCTAAACTGGGCTCTTTGTCTGTCTCCAGACAGCAAAGCTAAAGTCAATCTAGATCAAGATTTAAAAGATGTAAAGGTTGAGTCTAAATCCATAACTATATACATGAATGTCATTTTTGAGGTCAACTGTGCAATATGACACCATCCCAGCCAATCAGAACATATCAGATACTTAATATAAATCCAATGTGGAATTTCAACCAATATTATTGCACTATGGGCGGAGCTACCAAATACATCAGAACTAATCAGCAACCGACCAATGTCCTGGCATTAACCGCTTATGATGATGGTTAAAACAAAAACTTTGAATTACTGAAAGGACTGTTATTGTAGGTAGGTGAACGGAAGTTAGATTTTGTGCATTAATGTAACCCGAATTCATCTGCAGCATTGCATTCTCAGCATTACCACAGGGGGCGCTATAGCAGACATGAGCATAAACATCTTCTTCTACTGTCAGTTTTCTCATTCATCAGCACAAACAGGACGGCTAATGGCCACTGTGTGAAGTACATAAACAAGAGCACTTCTGCAGTAAAAAACAAGTCCCATATGAGATTTCTCTTGGATAGCAGTGAGATTACATGGAGATCAGATGGAGGAGTTTCATGCTACACTCTCAGATATAAAAGTACGAAAGGGTGGTATACCTTTTCAAAAGGTACGCTTGTACCTAAAGGGTCCATTTTGGTACCTTAAAGTTACATATTAGTATTTAATGTGAACATACTGTATTTTAACCTAAAATTGAAGCGACAGCTTTTGTATCTTTATTTTTGAGACTGTAATACGCAATTCAGCAATAATTTCCAAACATTTAAAAGTGGAATAAATGGCTAATAATTTATTTAAAATCCAAATAATCTATTTATTTTGAAGAAAATAACTAAACGGTACTTGCCAAATTAATGAAATGCATTTTTTATAATGAACTAAAACTAAAACCATAAAAAGGTTTTGTAACTTAAAAAAACTTATTTTATTTCACCTAGCTTCCATAGCAATATTTCTAACTAGTTTAACTATAGTTATTGTAGTTTCCTTAAATTAAACAATTAAATATATTACTTGAATTAAACTAAATAAATACAAATGAAATATTAAAACTAGCTATCATTTCTTATTTTCAATTATATTACTGTGATGAAACAAAATAACTAAAACAAATAAATCCAAACCAAAATTAAAACCTAAAATAAAACATTAAATATAAAGATATATAATATCGATAAAATATAGAAAATATACAAATGAAAATAATTAAATTATATAAATATAGTATAAATAAATAACATATATATATGTTATAAATAATTACTACAAATCTCAATAAATCTGAGATAACTTTTTTATCTTAACTTACCACAATAAGTAAAACTAAAACTGAAATAAAATAAACTATATAGACATTAAAGTAAAAACACACAAGAAAATGCCTACAAAAATATAAAAACAAAAATGTAAATGAAATATTAATCAAACTTTCTCAATTATAACTTCAAATGAGGTCACGAGACAACAATGCAGCATGCTACTCTTTAACATGTTTACTTGCTGAATGCTATTTCACACACTGTTTTGTTTAATAGTACACATTATCGTATGCACACTATATATGTACACTACATGCATTCCACTCCAAACAGAAGAACAAACAGAGTAACGCCGTTACCTTAAAGTCATCCGGCAGCAACAGTTTGCAGGTTCGCAGGAAACTGAGAATATAGCGGAAAATCTCTCCGTCCCTGTCGATGAAGTAATGTTGCTTTAAACTGTCCAGAACGATGGGCTCGGTTCCGTTAAACAGCCGGCTGATCCTGAAAATTACAACACACACACACAGAGTTAATGGAGTGAGGCCAGCCTCCTTTAAATGCATGAAACAATTAGCATTTATTTTTCAATTTTATTAGTGGCCGGCCAAAAACGCATTAACGCTCGCTTCTGAAACAAGAGGCTTTAGGCGGATTTGAGTGGCTGAGAAAAGCATTTCAAGTCCTTCTCTGCTGTGAGATTAATATAGAGCTGGAAAGACTTCTCCGCAGCTCCGGTTCATCATCTCAACCGTCACATGCCAATTAATAACTCCCAGATGATGTCACCAAGCAGGACAGTCACATTAAAGCCTGCAGATGATTTGCATATGCAGTCATTATGAGTAACAGCGATGATTAACTTAGCATATACTAGACTGTTTGCAGTTAAAAGTTTCCTGTGAAACAAAACATGAGGATAAAACTGTTTTGACAGCAAGTTACAATCTCCTCGAAACAACTTCGCTTTATGTCCTTTATTTGAATGGCAGACCGCAAGCAAACCTTTCAGTGATTAAATCTTAAAAGCTATTTTTTCTGTTATTGTGAAGAACATTTTAATAATATAAAGTGATTGTTTTTATGAAATGGAATGTTTTCATGAATGTTAACCGTTCGTTATGGAACCATAAAGAACTTTATTTTTAAGCATTTTTAAAGATAAAAAAAAAAACAGGTCTACCAAATACTGTTTAAACATTAGTATTTTGGTACTGTGTTTGTCTAATGCTAGTGGAACAGGACCACAATTCAGCTGCATTTGCTTTGATGTTATTTAATTACAATAGGACATTAAAGTGTGACTGAAGTGTCTAGGACAGGTCATTTTTGAACTTGCAATTCCAAACACATTACAATCTTGATTCTAAGTAAACTTTATGTATTTGTGAACTGATACTGATAAGATAGCTTTAGGCGATTAAAAAAAGGTAATATTTTAAACATTTCTTTTTTTTTTTTTTTCTAGAATATAGTCAAAATTCAAAACCAGTTTTTATTTATTTAATTCACTTTTTGAGAAAAAGCTAAATTAGGCTTTAACTATGAAATCATAGGAAAAAGAAAAAGAAAGAATGAATAGTTAAATGAATGAATGGATAAATTAATAAATACATACATTTTTTTATATTCTCAGAGTTAACAGCAATCTCAAACAAATTAAAAACATAAAGAAATAAACAATTATTTTGATTACTTTTAGAATAAAATAACGAATAAATAAAATCAGTCACTCGTGAGGTTCCATGATTTGTTGGAATGCTCACTATGTAGGCAGCTCACTAGGTTTTGAAACAGAGCAAATACATTATAACACATTCTTCCCACATTCTACCATTTTGAACCAATTATCATATAATTGAAAATGAATATAACAATATTTTTTTATTTTTATACTTAAACGCTAAAATGTTCAAAAGTACTCAGAAGAGTTAGTTGTATATATAGATATTATTATTCTTTTTTTTAATAAATAAGATGTCATACTTATCTTGATGCCTAATAGAGTACAATCAGAAAATCAAATCAGTCACTTGTGAGGTTTCATAATTTAGCTTGTTCTCTACGTAGGCAGCTCACCAGGTTTTGAAACACAGTAAACACTAATACACTACAATACATTCTTCTCCTAATCTAACATTTCATAGCCCCCCACCTTTTGATTTAGGAAAAGTTAACACAAAGTTAGCCAGGAGTCTGTAAAGTTAACTGTGTTCATAAAAAAGTTAAATAATGAATACTAATAATACTTATTTCAATGCCACTTAAACAACACAATAAAAACATTTCAATCTAATCAGTCACTTTTAAGGTTCAATGATTTGTTGAGATGCTCCCTATATAAGCAGCTCACCAGGTGTTGGAACAGAGTTTGTGTCCATCACTAGACAAAACATTCTTTTACTAATCTACTAATTCTAAAAGTTCATATTCCGACATCTCATAACCGTTTCCAATGCTAAATATCCCACAGAACAAAAGCCTGATTCTAGCTTACAGACTGGATACCTTGAAATACCTTCATCGTTCTGCATGCACTTCAGTTCTCTTTATGAACTCTGATACGATCAGCATTTCCTTCCGTTCCTAGCCGAGCGACAGCCCCGATGCAATCTCCTCTTTAATCATCACTACAGTTCCTGGATCAGCTGACGACTCTCACAAGCACAAAGAAATCAGGCCGACTGCTTGTCAAAGCCTGTATAACGACCAACAGCCGAGGTAGAAAGGCGTTTATTGACTCGGCGTAAGGAAGTGATTTGCAAACACAAACACAGTTCACTCTGCCAGGTTCATGTATTTACAGACGGTTCCTTTCTTTAATGCACGATGTAATTCATTCACTCTTCCACGCAAGTCTACTCTATAGTCGTCACCTTGTGCACTTTCTAAAGCTCTTGTTTTTCCTCTCTCTCTCTCTCTCTCTCTCTCTCTTTTTCCCCCCTTTGGAAATCGATGCAAAATGCTTTATAAAAAACCAATACTCATCTCCCTGTATCGCCTGCGGTCGTCCTTTCTCATATGGTCTTGCAATTCTTCCAGCTAGAATTTCACCATGCCCCTCCAGGCAAACACTGTTTTTCATCTGCACTTTTTTTAAAAAGCAATTAAAATGCTGCCTGTTTTTCTTTTCTTCCTCCTCTCCCCCACCCGTCTCTCTCTCTCTCTCTCTCCCACATCCTCCTTTCCTCTGAATCGCTGCGCTTGTGTTCACACAGCAGGGGAATACGGTTGTCAGTCTCATTCAGAGCAGTGAATATGGTTCAATTTGATCACCAAAGCAAGAGACAAGGCATCATATGTGAAGCGACTGGATTTTGAGAGTAGGTTCAGGCGTATGAAGGTCATTCTTCAATTCGAGGCACTTTTGACTACTTGAGTTCTTGAACAATTTCGACCTGTGATTCATCTGCGTTGAAATAATATTCAGCGCATGAATAAAGATGTGGCCTTGATCAACCTTCAGCTGGATTTGAGTTTACAGTGCTGGTGGTGACATTTTCACTTTTTGGGGAAAAATTTGGCCTAAAACAAGAAGTTAGTCTGTGAAGAACAAAAATAAATACTAAAATGTTAACTAGAATAAAATCACATATTTATCTTTTACTTTCAGAGCTAATGCAATCATCAACATGCAATCAAAAATAATACACATATTTACTTTGATTGTATTAAAAACAAATGCTAAAATATATTCAAATACAATAAAAAAATTATATCATATAACGGAAAATGAATATAACTCAAATCTTAAAAAAATATTCAAATATATAAAAAAAAACTTTTTTCTTTGTACTTTTATAAACATATGTATGAACTCATATGCATGCATATACACAAACAAATACACAAATAGCTGAAAAAACGAATTAATAAAAATTATAATTAATGAAAGTATTTTATTATAATTATTTATTATCTTTTTTTAGAAACACGTAATTAAAGATAAAGTACATAACGATACAGTCTGTGAATGCAGTCTATTTGTTGGTATTCTTTCAATAAATCAGCATCACCTGAATGCATGCTACTCTCCCTCAGCCCGATGAATCTGAGTCTCAAAAAGAAACAAACAGAAATGAAAAAAACTGAAAACAGAAACTCTGCTTCAGTTTGAATCTCACACAGCATCTGTCTGGCCCTCAGTGGGTGTGAGGCTTCAGACAGACACTTCCTGTCAGACTGTCTTCACTTCCTCTGTTAATAGGACCAGCCATATAGAAGAGAGATCTGAGCGAACAAACAGCACTCTGACCTGACAATGAGGTCCTGTTCACATTTGCTATTGATTGAACTGAAACTACACGTGTCAATGCATGCAACACAATCACCTAACTGAAAAAGCCCTAAACAAATGCATGCACAAGACTTCATTATTGCATCCCTGCATGATTCAAGATCTTCTTTCTCGTTTGTAAGTCGCGGTTTATAAACGCATACATGTGAATCTAAATGACTGACAGGTGTGTATAGGCAGGTCCAGGATGCAAGTCGACAAATCTAATCACATAAGTATTATGAGTGAGTCACAAAATGCTTTGGATCCCATTTACACCCTAAATTTAGCAATGAATAATTGCGACTGGATTGCATGAAACGGATATTAACTCCAGATGTAAACAAGTTCAGCTTCAAAGAGTCCATTCGTTTCCTTTTCCTTTCGTGACATTTGTTATTTTTTTTAAACGCATTTAAACATTTTTGATTTGCATGTATTAAGGTAAAACTATTTTTGTTTTAATCTTAATATTTAATTATTTTTGTGAATCTTTGTTTCATGCAATTTTGTGCTTACTTTCATGCAAATATTCATTAAAAAGAGTGGGTTTACAAATGATTGTCTTCTGAAAATCCAAACAAAGAACATGCACTGAAATCAAATCTTTTGTGTTTGTTCAAGTAACACTTTAAAAGTGATACTTTCTGCATAAATGACCAGTAATGCTAGCATGAAGATTCATGACACGCTTGACACACTTGTGATCATTAGCTGCTGTTCACAACTGGCCTCATGCTAGCGATCTCTGTCAGAAAGACCCCACAGAATGAGCATGAAACTTTCATATGTCCTGTCACTTCAGCAGACTGAGCTGGAGGGAGATGAATGTTCACACATTAGTTATAGAGCGAGTTTCTTTTCCCGCTCTGCATTATTAAGGGATCAATCTATTAAAAGACACCATCAACTTAAGGTTCTTTAACTGGACTCTCTCTGCTGTCAGCTCGGTCTCTGGGGCGCAGCGCTGGGAGAGCGTTTGTTTAACCGTCGCTGTGCCGGTGTGTGTGTTTGCATCCACGAGTGGGTTTCCCACTTGTCAGTGTGATTAGTAAAAGTGGGTGCTAATGTGTGCGGATGGTCAGTCTTTTGTGGACGAAAGCACGCTTGTATGAATGTGAATGCCACTGCATTAGATGCATAAACGTTTGGGTTTGGTAAGATTTTGGTTGTCTGTGAAATTAAGTCTCTACTGCATTTTGTTTGATCAAAAATAGTAAAAATGTGAGATATTATTATAGTTTCAAATACCTGTCCTCTGTGTGAATAAATTTTAACATTTCATTTATTTCCATGATCAAAGCTGAATTATCAGCAGTTTTCAATGCCACATGATCCTTCAGGAATCATTCTAATATGATGTTCTGTTTCTAAAGAAAATAAAAAACATATTATTATCAATGTTGAAAACAGTTGTGTTGCCAATTATGTTTATGGAAATTATGACTCAAACTTTTGAATAGTACTGTATTTGCTTTTCAGGTGCAAGTTAGTATGGCTAGAAATAATGGAACAGCTGATCTTGTGAAAATGCAGAAAAAAAAGTATGAACTTTCCCCTAAAATAAAATAATCACAAGACCAATCAATTAAAAAACACTGAATTTAGACATATCTATGTATAACTTGAACTAATAAATAGAATAGAATAGAATAGAATAGGCTTACCAATGTGAACTACAGGTTGACCAATTAAATCACACAAACACTTGAAACATAAAAATAGCAACACATGGAACATATAATAGTAAGAATAGAAGGATTTTGCAAACTGCAGACTCAAAATGCCATTACACTCTCTAATGTCCATCAAGCTAAACAAACCTTTCTATCATCTTTCAGTCATATTTCTTACAAAAGTTCTATATATTCAAAAGGTTCAAACAAGTTTCTTTCTCTCTCTGTTCAAAAATCAGATTAATCTCACTCTATGATGAAAGCAACGAAAGCAGCGCTTAGATTTCTGACTCTCTCCTGATAAAGTCATGATTGTGGATCAGACAGAGCCAGTCACAGGGAATTCTGGTCATATTCACATTCATGATAACTCAGACTTCATCAGATCAGATAATTAGCCTCTAATAAGCTCTAATTTAGTAAACCACTCAGACTGCTGTACATTATCAAACACTCCACCAATCAACATCGCCTATGCAATCAGACAGCACTTTATTTAGCATATTTATCCAATTGAACACTAAGAAAGTGAATCAAAATGCATATGCATTTGTGAATGTCTCAGTACTAGATGTGAATTTGCTCAGCAGAGCTACACGAAGAAAAGAGCATCTTCAACTTCATGCATGCTATTTCAAAATAATTCAATTTAATAAAAACACTTAAAGTGAAATTAAATTCAGAATGGTGTGCACAACGTAAAAAAGCTCCGATTTAACCTTAAAAAAAAGCCAAAGTGCGCATAAATAGTTTTGTAGTTAAACTTATGATTACGTAACAATGCGAGAGGCCAAAGGTCTTACCGTGAGTCTGGGTATTTGGTGAGGGTCGCCAGGCTGCTGGTGTACATGTGGCCACCCACGTCGATATGAACGGGCGCGTTGGCTTTGGTGAGCTGAGCCGGCAGTGGAATCCCCTGCGCGGCCAGAGGAGAGACCGGAGACCGGGTCAGAGACAGGCGTGACATGCTTCTCCCTTCCTGGAAGCAGACAAACGGGAAAGCCATGGAGAAATGATGCTGCTGATGCGCCTTCACGGTGCCTTAGCGTCTCTCCCACCTTGAGCGTCTGTGCGAGTCTTATCAGATCGTTTTCTCATCTGCCCCATCGCATATTTAGCTTACAAATTATTGCCACAGCTCTAATGAAGTATGTTTGCATCTTTTCACTGGTGCAGCCCGAGGGCAGGATACAAGGATGTTTATTAACGCTGCAGAGAGAGGGAGAGCGAGAAAGATATGCGAGGTGTTCGCCTCCGGGGATGGGAAAGAGAGAGAGAGAGAGAGAGAGAGAGAGAAAACGGCAAGTTTCTAATTAAAGGTCGTGTTATGTGTTAGACGTGATATCCTCCGACACTTCAGCAACCAATCTGAACATTTGGGAAACGAGGGCATTGTGCGCGTTCACGTGGAACGCCAGGCATCACTTCCAACCACGAACCCGCTGTTAGTGAACTGAGAATCGCTTGACTTCCACCAACACCGGACATCCAGAGATGCAGCTGACTTTCAATTAATGCACTTTTGAAGTGCGCAAATGTTGATGCATAACATTTTTAACGCACACATAAAAAAGGAACCAAATACTGCACTAAACGTTTAGTGTTTGCAACTTAGGTTCCAAACCATCTTGGCCAGCTGGTCTACTAAAATGAACTTCATTGCACAAATTGCAATTGTAAATGCATAATTGTTATTTTACCATCTCTGACCATCACCATCATTTCACCAGCTCTTTTCAGAGCCATTTTGAAACTTTGGATCGAGTCGGTTTGGATTAAACCATCTGCTACATGAATGCACGCCAATTTCTAGCGCTCAGAATAAAACCATGTGCAAAAATCTCCAAAGTTGAATCAAACAGCGTTCACACACAAACTCGCGTTCCTTCTGAATCTCACTTGATGACTGCCTACTGAAAAGACTCTGTCCAAACCCAAAGGCTTGTTTATACAAGTCAAAACTTTACCTCACAATGCCCGGATCACGCAGGGCCACATGGAAATTAGACTTAACATATTTCAGTTGTCATAAGAAAGACTGCTTCATTGTGAGCCTGGAGTTCAAAGGGATTTTAACGACAAGTTCTTCCATGCATTGGCTCATTTGCCCGCCTGTTATTTTAACCATACATGGTAAACAGAAGGCGGTTTGTTAGAGGCTCCGCTCAGCTCCAGCGCTGGAGGCGATGCGCTCGAGGCGGACGGCAGAATTTTCCAGGGTGTTGCCACCAAGCCCTCAGCACTAATGTTCATTTAATACACAAGCAAGATGATACATTACAGATTCCATTGAAAGAAAAAAAAGACTTAAGACGTTTTGGCATATGAAGCCATCCCTCATCTCCATATAGCTAAGGGCGTTGTAACCAAAAGCCCAGATATTAATGCCAAGGGAATACAGTGGATCTGCCCCTTCTCTCTCTCTCTCTCTCTCTCTCTCTCTCTTTGTTAATAGGAGCGACCAGGTAGAAGAGTAAAAAAAAGTCAAAACGGTCAAGCTTAACAGTATACTGAGCAAAATGTCACAAACTCATGTTTACGACCTCAAAATTCTCCAGATTATAATAATAAAACAAAATTAGCCATTAGAGAATGTCTGTATTAAGTTGTCATACACAACCTTCTTACAACGTTGATTCCCAAAACCCAACCTACTGTGGAGATGTTTGGAACACGTTCTGTGTTTGCTGGGAAATGCATCTTAAAACTTGTGGCTGCATTCAGGTAGATAGTCTAAGCTGGTTAGGCTACTAGCTTGGGCTATCTTAGACCAGCTACCAGCTAAGACGTCAAACTTTGAGACGATTTTCATCCAATCCTCGCTTTTTCCTGTCATCCTCTCAAAGCAAATATAAACACGTTTGTGTCGACAGTCAATGGCGGAAGCTTCAAAATGCATTTTGGACGTTCGTGGAAACGTTCGCTACGCGTACAATGAAATCTGCACACACTTTTCCTGCTTGCTTTCTCCGGTTTCAGGTCGGTGCCCTACGGGTTAAAACTTCAATTCAGATCATTTCACAACATGGCGTCTCACTCACAGCGAGAAAGCTTCAGGTACGAGGCATATATCCTCCTAATAGCACAGGTTCTCGTCTTCAGGGTGTTTAATAAGGTTACGGAATAAGAAAAGAATTTTCAAGAAATAACTCACAGGACATGAAGCGTGAACGCGTTTGAGGGCGCGTCGCGTTTTCGCGGCGTCGCGCTCATTCTCGACAAACCACAAAAGCACCATCACATGAATCAATCATCTACTCTACATTGAGATGAGATTTAATTGGAAATGGTACCGTTTCAAACATCGTAGGTGTCCGAATCGCGATCCGAGTCCGGTTCGATCAATCGGCTCCCAGATGAAGGTTTGCGTCGCTCGCTCTCTGTCAAGTTTCTATCCGATAAACCATCCAGTCTAGCTATTCTCGTCCTGTCCGGAGTGAAAAGCGCGTCAAACTGCATTAAAACATGATCGCGAAGGGTCTAGGCGACTATAGCGAGCTGCGCCGCTGCTGTCTGGACGCGTTCAGAGCTGGAGCGCAAAAGCGCACAGGACTGTCTTACCTTCTCCAGGAGACCAGAGCTCTCCTTCCCCCTCTTGATCTTCTTATTTCTTAATACTCTGATTCGGTCGCGTATATCAGCCTCGCCACTGTCTTTTTTGGCCACGGTGAATCTGCTGCTTTGCTTATGGGCAGAAGGAAGCCAATAATCCGTCTCTAAATCAGAGCAGAGCCGACAGAAGAATTCTGGCTCCAGGCTGCGCAAACGCCTCTGGGGCCACAGGATTAGAGGACAATTAACTCAAACCCGAGCAGGCTCATTGGAACAGATGCAAACCCGATATTCCCCTCGATTATTTATCCTTGCTTAGCTCTCTTTCGTAAAGTAAAAATAGCAGGGTTTAAAGTTCAGCATATAACGGTTCACGCATCAGGAAAGTGTCACCGCGCCGTTCCTGAGACTTTGGAGAGGCAGAAAGGCTGATTTTAATCATTGTCATTTCGTCTGATGTAATATTCCCCCAGGCTCTTTCACAGAGGCAACACATTTTCCTCCCCTGAACGAGTAAAAGTCTCTCTCCGCTCTCGCGAAAGAAAGCAGGAGGCGCGCACTGGAACTTGTTGATAAAGTGGCGATAAAAGACGCGTTTTCTGGTTTTCTGGATCTGGTGCTCAGGCGCGCGGCGCTTTCCACCGCGCTCCTCTCTGTGCTCTAATGTCTGTGAGAATTGTAATGGCAAATTTCCTGGAGGCCATTAAAAGCAAATGACGTCTGGACATCATTCACTGTGCGCCCTCACAGTCCGCCCGCAGCCAAATGCGCCATTTCAATTATTGCGCACGGCTAGATGGAGATGTCTGCTGCTGCAGGATCTCCCGTGCAAACAGGGCAGAACGTCGGTTTAAACCCACACAAACACGATCTTACACTTCTCGCGCCGGATTTTCATTTATTTAACAGCAGGCAAACAAATAAAGACAGTTGCGTTGGGCATCAGCTGCGCCGCGTTCCCCGCGCAGGTACTAGATTATTTATTTATTTGAATGTTTGTTTATTTGCGTGTAAATAAGTGTGAATAATTGATGCTGCGCTGAGACCCGTAATTACTGAGGATCTCACACGCAGGACTGACGTTAAACGAGGCGTTCCGTGATGTTTGGCGCCCGCCGGTGTCCGTTCGGAGGAACGACAGAAGAGCAGATTAGAATACAATGATTCGTTTTATTACACTGATAGAATGGAGGGGTGACAAACAGAAGGATAGCTCTCTCTGGCTTCCAATAGAGAAAATAGCGTATATAGAATTCATTTAAGTTATGTAGAATAATAGGCTGGAGTTAGGCACGTTTTTATTCAATTTATAATGTCTGTATCTGTCAGTTTCTATATAGAAGCAAATATTAACATCTCAAGTACAAAAACACTTCAGTACTTTACATCTACAAAAAAAAAAGAAGCTTTTGTGACAACATGCCCCAACAGCAACACATATTGTTACACTGGATGGGGTAAGTTGTCACAATGGAACCTTCCATTATTATACTGTAGGTGTTTTAGCAAATAAAAAAAAAACAATTCATTAAAAATCCAAAATGTATCCATCAAAGGTAAAAACAAATTAAAAGGAAAATGCAAAAAAAAAAAAAAAAAAAAAAAAGATGCTTATGAACCACTTTTACAATTATTGTTGATAAATATCCATAAATGTATGAAGTCACTTCACTTTAAGTTCAAATGAGTTCATCAAACTCATATGTGACAACATTTCAACAAAGAAATTAACCAGAAAGGGCACAAAAACAATAGTAATAATGTAAATTATTATTACAATTTAAAATAACTTTTTCATTTTATTCCTGTGATGGCTGATATTTTCAGCTGCCATTACGCCAATCTTCCGTGTCACATGATCCTTCAGAAATAATTCCAATATGTGACCCTGGACCACAAAACCAGTCTTAAGCAGCTGGGGTGTATTTGTAGCAATAGCCAACAATACATTGTATGGGTCAAAATTTTTGATTTTTCCTTTTTGCCAAAAATCCTTAGGATAGTAAGTAAAGATCATGTTTCATGAAAATATTTAGTCAATTTCTTAACGAAAATATATTAAAACATAATTTCTGATTAGTAATATGCATTGATAAGATCTTCATTTGGACAATTTTAAAGGCGATTTTCTCAGCATTTAGATTTTTCTGTACCCTCAAATTCCAGAACTTGGTTAATTATTGCCCTATCCATCCAAATCATATATCAATGGGAAGTTTATTTATTCAGCTTTCAGATCATGTATAAATATTCATTTTGGAAAATTAACACTTACGACTGGTTTTGTTGTTCAGGGTCACATAGTTTGATTTGCAAGGACCTATTATTCTCAACATCAGCAACTATTGTGCTATTTAATATGTTAGTGGAATTGATGCTACATTTTAAGGATTGCTTTTTGAAGCATTTATTTGAAATATACGTTTGCTCTCTATGTTGATCAGATTTATCACATTCTTTCTGAATAAAAGTGTTAAAAAATGAACCCAAACTTTGTTTAAAGTATATGAAGTAATATCATTATACACAGGCCAACCATATAATATTTTGAACAAGAAAATTGAACGCAGGAAGGAACCAGATCTAAACGTTTCCCCTCTTGCTAAACAGACCTCTGTCTGTTTCATACCTTTGACTGATCTCTTTGATCTTAGCAATGCTAGAAAACAATGACTTTCTGTCTCTTGGTGCCAAAGCATCTTTCAGCACTGAAGATTCCTGAAAATGTTCCACAGCCACCGTCAAACTCTGAAGATAGGACTGCTCAGATGTGACAACCTCATACAGATGCTGGCAAAGGATTGAAGGGATGTAAATGATGGTTAAAGGCATAGAATGTTGGGAGAAAGTGTGGAGAACATCAGAGAATATAAAGCATATGTAAAACAAGTATTACCAATGTTTATACACTTTAGGTTACCTCTTGAAGCTTTAGCTGTTCCTTACTGAGCCGACATAGAATTCCACTTTCTCTTACAATGTTTCGGTCTTGCCACAAGCTCTCCACCAACTTTGTCTTACTATCAGCACACATGCAGTTGGAGTCTCTGTTAGAAGGGTTTTTGATCAGTTTGTCCACCAAACCAGGAAGAGGCAGCATCGTTAGAGTACTTTGAGAAGTTTCAAGTAAGTTCTTAAAATGATTCTCCCCATGCGTTTCTTGGTATTTTATCACAGAATGAAAATCCTCTGGACTTTCTCCATTGGAAGCACCTGAGATGGATACATTTTCAAGTAGACTTTCTAGATCAGTTAGTCTTTTGGTGTTCAATAAGCACATTTCTAACTGTGAGTTACTCAACATTTTGGGAGAGTGATCTCCTTTAGCCTTAAATACATTTGACTTTTTGGTACTGTTTCTCTCTTTAATTGCTCCTGAGAATTTTTTGTGGAGCTCAGAAACCAAACCTTCCCTGACAATGTTGCTGATCAATTCAACTTCATTGTGTTCAGTTTTGGTTTTATCGTGGACCCTGAAAGCAGGAAATGGTTTTGACAGCGGTGGATGGGGTTTGCTATTGGGACAAACCTCAGAACCTGGAGAGAACAAAAGACTCCTTGCAAGATATGATTTAACGAAGAAATGTGATAACGATGGAGAAATTAGAGTACCTGATTCTGCATGGGGCAGCACTGGTGAGCTGGAGGATTCAGGCTGGACTGGTGTTGTGTCTACATTCATATAAACGCCCTCATCAATATCATTAGGTGCTTTGCCAAATAGATAACACAAGATTCTCCATTCAGACTGCTGAAGCATTGGTTCTCATGCAATAAGAAACTTGAGAGTGCCTTATACGCATATACTCTCTAATGTTTGAACGCCTAGTGATTAAATTTAACAATTATTTTAAAAAATAAGCTGTTCTGCCAACTCTTACATTTATGCAGTTACTAGACACGCTTCTCCAAAATGTTTTTAGGTTGTACAAAGGGCCCTGGGGTGTTAGACTCAAAGCATGAAGGGTCAAAATTTATTTTTGGCTTGAGATATGCCTGTAAGTCACAAAACAAAGAGAAATAAATTCAGATCATTATGGCAAATGAACACTCACCCATCATGAAGATCATTTGCTCTGGCTCTTTGGGAAGAGGTCTGGAAGGTACAGGTATGCTCGGAGGGACTCGATTTGATTTATGTGAGGTAGTTTTTGGACGACTGCACCAGTTTTCCAAATGAGTGTCATTACTCTTTCCATCTGTGGAAACAGATTGGTGAATGTTTGCCAGTGGTTCACAGATTTACTCACATCTGCTATCATGACAGTAGGATGTTGTCTATGCTTGGAATTAGACATTCTGTGTGATGTACCTGAACAAGCTGGGTCTGATTCAGGTGTCACATAATTCATTATGAAATTATGGACCGGTTGTGATTGGTCAACTAGGAACTGTGTTTTCAGTAGACAAGGTTTTGGGATTGGTTTTATCTTTGGGAGAGCGAGCAGACTGTGAGTGGCAACTCCTTGGTGTGTTTTTTTTGCCAATTTGGAGTTCTGGGTGGCCTGGCGTTGGTGGTCCTTCTCTTGGACATCTCTCCTCAAAATAAATTCTGTCGCTCTGCGCCATTTCTCGCCCTTAAGTGGAGGTTTAGGGGGAGAGTAAGTTTTAGACGCAGGAAAGTTTTGGCATGGGTACAGTTCTCTGTGTCCATCTGGCCCTGGCATGGCCTTTGGACGCCTGTAAGGAAGAGCAGATGGGAACAGAATGCTACTTATTAATTGTCAGTGTAAATTTTGGCAGATGATTATAACATTTTGGTCTATGTAAGTAATGGAACTGAAATATCTTTTGATCGTAGAAGTAACTGTGAAATTACATATAAAGATGTGATATAAGTTTACACTATTATGCAATACTTAAAGGAATAGTTCACCCAAATCTGTCATCAGTTCCAAATCTGTGTGAACTTCTTTATTCTGCTGAACACAGAGGAAGATACTTTCAAGAATGTTTGTATCCAGACTGTTTTGGTTCCCATTGACTTTCAATGTATGGAAAAAGTAAGTAATTGGGAACTCTTCTACCAACAGTCTTCAAAAAATTATTCTTTTGTGTTTTGCAGAGGATAGAAACTGACAGCTTTTGGAACATGAGGGTATGTTATGGGTGGACTAACCCACCGTAACAGTCCAGACAGAGAGTGTGAGATCTTATCTGATTGCACATAAAAGCTCAGACAAACTTGCCTTTATGTTTCTGTTCTCTGAAAGTGATGATGTCGCATATTGGTACATATGGGCTTTGTATGATCGCATTTTATAAATAAAGAGAAGTAATTTGTTTTCTGTACATTGAGGGTCATATGGATGAGAGTAACAAGAAATTGTTACTGAAACATACTGTGCACAGATAATTTGATTTCTTTAAGTATTTAATGGCTGATGTAACCAGAAATGTTCTACCTACAACCCACCACACACAGACACTCATAAGCCCACCAGTAATTTCCTTTTTGTGGGCACAGCTGGATCATGCTGTGAAAAGTGCAGCCGTCGGGATTTCCCACTTTTCCCATCTCAGGAGATCCGGTCACACATGTCTCTGCTTGCTGTCAACTTAGCTATACTGTATCATCTAAGACATTCCTTTTAAATTGAGTTGAGGAGGTAATGTATGCTTAGGCTTTTTGTTAACTAAGTCACCGCTATAATGGAATGTGGAATTTTTCCACTTTCTATAAATGACCCAATGATTGAGAAAGTACGAAAAACCAACCATGCCCAGTAATGAATTAATGTTTTATGGGCAGGAAAGGCAAGATGAGCTTGTTGGGTTCAGCCACTGCATCAGTCAATAACTGCATCTTTTTATATATATTAAGGTAAACATTTTGTATAAAATGAAAAAAAAAACTGTTAATTGGTTAGCAGCAAACTTCTCATTACCACCTGTTTTTGGCAGTTTATTATAAAGGTATGAAACAAATTTTAGTACTTTAGTAGTTTCATTATTTACATTACAGTAGTTAATAGTCATCTAGTAATTAGTAACTCATCTTGAGACAACTGAATATAAAAAGTGTCTGACCTTAGACATTTCCCTGAAACAAAATGATCGTGAGAAAACAATGAAGTCAGTATGCCCAAAACTCATAGAAATTCTTGTCAAATCTCTTTTTCATCAACTTCAAGACACAACAGATGGAGGATAAGAAAGATGCATCGTGGATATGTGCACATGAGAATGAAGGGCCAGATACTACAGTGCAACAAAAACGTATGTAATGCTAAGGTTTAAACATTTAAAATGGCTTTATACAAGCAAAAACCATTAGGTATATACTGTATGTATATATAATTTAAACATTTTACACCCATTGCTTTCACTCTAATGTTTCTCATCTCTTAAACCTCATCATTTCAATTTCAATGTTTCTGTAAAATCACTTGATATTGGATACTAGCCATATAGTAGATGCATCATTGCATTACAATAATACATAAACATATATTCCTATATTATACATAAACAAATATTAAAACTAATATTAAGTAAACAAAAACTTCCTCTTACCTCAGTTTGTATTCACTGCTTTTAATTCTGAAATGTCTACCTTTTGAAGCTTTGCAAATGCAAAAAAACGATACCCACAACCAACACTAACTAACATTCTTTGATTCTACCTAACAGCGGGAATGCCATGTGCTTTCATCATACAACACTATCCCTTGTAACTGCTGAATTCAGTCTCAACTTCAGATGTAGAGAGAGGGGAGGGAAAAAAGAAGATCCGTCCGGACATGTAAACTTAATCAGGTAAGAAGTCTGGAATCCACTCATAATGCATCCTTAGTGTATCTTAAACTTGGGATATTAAAATAAAATACAGATTTGGTTATGAAAATCATAACTGCTAAATGTATTAAAAATGTATTAACTTTATACTAAAATTTAAAAACGTATTATTAAAAAGTTATTTCTGCATCATTCAGTTGCGTTGTTTACTAAGAAATTTAGGTGTCTATAGAGGTAAGGCATTTACTTAATACTAATTACTCAATATTTTATGAATCTCTTCCATATGGTATTTCACAGAAAAATGGGGTAAAAATAAATATATATTATAACAAGAAAAAAAAAAGTTTTTTGCATGCTTCCAAAAACAAAATATGAACTTTCCGTTACCCATAATAGTTGCACTTTAAAAAGGAAACAATGCAAAAATGACATTGCACAAGTTTTCATAACCTTAACTCAAAACTTAGTTAAAGCACCTCAGGTCTTTTAGGTTATGATGCAAAAAGCTTTGCACATCTGCATTCTTTTTTCTTTTTTTGTTTTGCCATTCTTCTCTTGAATGAAGAATTGATTTATGTTTCTGCACAATAAATAATCTGATTGAAACCTACTTCCTTGTTTGTATTCCCTGAGCGTGACAGAAGCTCAGCCCCGAAAAGGTAGCCATATGCTACCTTTCTGCAAATCCTCCAAGAGCTACGAACAGCTTCTCCCAGTGCCCTGTATCCAGACCACAGATTTACTCAGGCGACCAGTCATCTTGTGAGGGATTCCTTTTACAATGTTCCTTGT
>JAUYWG010000055.1:19038820-19053567 GCA_034779775.1 Enteromius afrohamiltoni | reverse complement strand
AACAACAACAATATAATTACTGACCCCAACTTTCACAACAGTATTTCATTAATGTAATATGATGTATACTTACCTGTTTAGATAAGTGTCATACACTTAAAACATAACTGTTTAGCCATCCCCGGGTTATTCTATTGTCTTTGCCTCCTATGTTCCCATTCACCGTTGTCTACCCAGCCTGCACCGACTCTGGTTTAATAATAAAAGCTTGCTCATGGATCCGTATGTTTCCTCGCATCATTCCCGTGACACTCAGATCATTAGGATCAAGTCAGTTAGAAATACCAAGGGTTCACTGCTTTTAGTTAATTTGTCACCCTTGGTTGGAACCAGCTTCCAGAACAGATCACATGTGCTAAAACATTAACACATTTAAATCTAGACTCAAGACTCCTCTGTTGAGCTGCGCATTTAGTACTCTTCTGCAAGACACTCTTTGGATAAAAGTGTCTTGTTAAGTGGCTAAATGTAAATTTGGGCTAAATAAAAAATGTGTGTAAATATAAGTGCATTACAAAAGTTACACACTGAGCTGGATTCCTTTAATTTATGACTGCTGAAGTGAATCTCCAGCTCTTGAGTGGCATCAGACTCTCGTCCATCGCTCTCATTACTGGCAGAAACTTTCTCATCCAGCACTTGACTTTTCCTGTGAGACTTTGGGCCTTTCAACAATGAGCTCTGACTCACTCTTTGCCTGTCTAGTAACTCTCAGTTTCTCTCAGACTGTCTTGCAGCTAAAGAGTGTTTCGTTTTCTGAATGAAGTTGGTCTGAATTATCATGCATATGATTTGCATTTTGTTGGCGTGCATATAACGCGCACCTACCAGCTGCGTATCATATGCACGCCAAAGTCCGTTTTTGGCTTATAAATAGTAATAGAAATTGAAAATGGTGCCAATTAAACGCACATTGATGAGATCGAGTTAAACAGTTCCTGACATCATAAAATATCTCCTAAACGATTTGAAGACGGAGTAGATAATGGAGGTAAATGTATTTGTTTGCTGTGAGACTCGTTGATATGTGAGGCATGTGTTTGTGTCCTCGGGAGCTGATGCGATTTACTTACAGATTCAGCTGTTGTAAAAAGTGTTTGTTTCAGTAAAACATAGCGGCATGAAAACACATCACGTCCGGGTCACACGGAATAATTAATGAGGCTTGATTTTATCCATCAGGATAAAATTACAAAAATATTGTTGAGTTAATGTTTAGTGTTTGGGTTTATTGAAATCAATTCGAGCAGTAACAAATATGTAAAATAGACTTTTTTTTTGTTGCCAAAATAGAAAATGTACATATATATGTTTTCCAGTAGGATATTAATATTACATTTAAACGTAATATATATATATATATATATATATATATATATATATATATATTAATAAATAGTATTACCAATAAGCGAACAGCATACATTAAGTAATTTTGTCTAGTACTTAATTTAAAAGACTTTTATACAATTATAATTAATAAGTAATTTTTCTTTAGAACGTATGTCTTAAACGTCAAATAAAACAAATATAAAAATCAATGCTGTCAAACAATTAATAGTGTTTAATCACATCCAAAATAAAGGTTTTGTTTACTTAATGTGTATACTGTGTATATTTATTAGGTAGATATAAATACACACACGTACAGTATATATTTTGAAGATATTTAAGTACTGACATGTACCTTTAAGTTAGCAAAATGGACTTTTCAGGTACAAACTAGTACCTTTTGCAAAGGTACTGCCCCAGTGACAGCTTTTGTACCTTTATTTCTGAGAGTATATTTTTATAATTATATAATTTATATCATATAAATAGATTTTAAATGTATAAACCTTTACATATTTTTCCTAAATATATACATGCATGTGTGTTTACACATAATATATATGCAAGTATACACACATACGCTGCTCGAAAAAATAAAGGGAAGACTTAAATAACACAAGGTAACTCCAAGTCAGTCACACTTCTGTGAAATCAAACTGCCCACTTTGCAATCAATGTTGCAAGGTAGCCTGACTGCTATTAGATACTGAGATGAGATACCAATGGCAATGCTAGGCCTCAAGTGGCTGGAGTGTGTCAGCAGTTCCTGCAAGACGGGAATCCAATCGAGCACATCTGGGACATCATGTCTCGCTCCATCCCCCAACACCACGTTGCACCACAGACTGTCCAGGAGTTGGCGGATGCTTTAGTCCAGGTCTGGGAGAAGATCCCTCAGGAGACCATCCATGCCCAGGTGTTGTAGGGAGGTCATACAGGCACGTGGAGGACACACACACTACTGAGCCTCATTTTGACTTGTTTTAAGGACATTACATCAAAGTTGGATCAGCTTGTAGTGTGTTCTTCCACTTCAGTGTTGAGTGTGACTCCAAATCCAGACCTCCGTGGGTTACTAAATTTCCATTGATAATTTTAGAGCAATAATAAAATAATATTAATAAAAATATGTTATTGCTCCTAATATTTAAGTTTAAAGTAACAACTCATTTGTATAAAAATATAAATATCATTACAATTATACTCATGTATGATAACATATGCAAATAATCAAAAAAATACTTTCATTATGTTATATTTATATTAATATTTCCCCCCTAAATACGTATTCCTAAAATTAAACATAAAAAAGTTTATGTACTTAATCTTGAAAGACATCAAAACACTGAAAGTGTATATATTTATATTAAAATAAATCGTAAAACATAAAATGTACCTCTGTATATCAAAATATATAAATTATTATAAAATCAAGAATATTTTTGATACTTAAAAATCAACTTGCAATTTGTTTATGAATTAATGTATATTATTTTATAACGTCAGGACAGGCTTTACAACATTTAATAGTAGAGCAGAATGAGACATATCACCTGATGTTCACAGCTCAGAAAACACATTTATGCCAAGACACATGAAAAAGACAAAAAGGCCAAAGACAAAATGTTTATTCACTGTCAGTCTGCGACTGCAGCTCTTCCTGAAACACTGGCAGTGTCAAATAAGGCAAAGGGCTTATAGATCAGATGAATTTATACAGTTTTGCACCAACAACAGTTATACATTCACCAGTTACTGTATGTGTGATATCATATAGATCTATATATATATATATATATATATATATATATTTATAAATGTATCCTTAAAGAAGTGTGAGGGATGCGGGTGACAGAAGAAGCACTCACGATTATAAAGCTGATTTAGTCTTTACTGTGAAACACACCGTTTCACATCTTCATATGACATAAATCTACTCTCTGTGATCTCTAATAAAATAAAATAAAATAAAAATATATTATGCTCATCATATATAGCTCTTAAACTGTATTTTGCATTGGATAAATAAAATCTGTTCAGTTCTATATAGTCATTTAATGTGCTGTGTTTGGAAATAAACTCACGTACAAGACATAAGCGTTGTGTTGCAAATACACACAAACACGCGCACCCACACACACACACACACACGCATCCTAGTCTAATAAACATGGTTTAAGGATCTAGTGCACAGATCGTTTCATACTCATAAACCCAACAGATGGTCATGAATTTGCACAAAAGCATCAATTACATCTAAAGCTGTTTTACAAATACATAGAAAAATATAATCCTCTGAATGCCCTTTTTACAATTATAGATTATAGATTTATCTGAAAATATCAGTGTAGTTAGTGGTGAAGGATTGAGTGTTTGCTAAAGGGAAGTGAATGATCTTCTTAATATATATATAATGGGAGGAAACACTTTCAAAAATATCATGGTACAATGATCATGATTATTATATTCATGTACTATATAGTATACTTCATGGTAAAGTTGTTTTACCATATTCACATACTATATTATTTACAAACGTGTACTACCATGGGATTTATTTATAGATTAGCTGTATGACTGCAGTACCATGGTATTCTTAGAAAGTACCCTGAAACACCATAGTACACCACGGTATATTTCAAAAAACCATAGTATTACCAGGTAATACCGTACAATTTTTTTTGCAAAGAATACCTTGCTTACAATAATAGTACCGTGGTGTAGCCCCGCGTACACAGAGACTTCATTGGTTCAATATCCAAGTCTCTTCTGCTCATCAAGGCTGCATTTATTTGAACAAAAGTGCAGTAAAATTTTATATTTAAATGGAAGTATTATTATAATCTAAAATAACTATGTTCTATGTGTATATATTTGAAAAATGCAATTAATTTCTGTAGGTGTAAATGTAATTTTATTTCTATTTCCATATTTGATGCACCTAAAATGTTGACTTCTGTATTTATGATACCAAAAGCAATACATCATAACTCCAGTCATGTGTCACATGATCTTTTAGAAATCATTCTAATATGCTGATTTGCTGCTCAGGAAACATTTCTGATTATTATTAATGTTTTGCTGTTCTTTTGTGCCCTAAATTAAAATGAATGAAAAATAAATTACTAAGAAATTTAAAATGAAAAAAAAATTATATATATATATATATTTCCCTCTAATGTTTTCATTATTTTAATGTAAAGACAATTTACATAATTTAATGCATCCTTGATGGATATAATTATAATTTTTTTGTCATTTAGAACTCCGCGATCTTCTACAAACCATAGTGTAGGCTACCAAACATTTAATAGCTGTGAGTTTTAAAACACTATGCTGTGAGTGTGACAGATGAGCTGGTGACCGGTCACTTGTCAAGTCACACCTGGTCAGGACTTTTTAAAGACAAATAAAGAGTGATGTGTTCCGGGTTATTGATAGCTGAATCTCCGAAGAGGATAAGACCGTGTAATTATGGATTAGTCTAATTAGTCTCTGAAGCATCGATCGGACAGCAGACAGCGCACACAGGTAACCAGCGGTTAAAGCACAAGCGTCAGTACAGGTCTTTGTAGGGTTTGGAGTAGTTAAACATCAAGTAGTCCATGTAGTAGAAGTCATACGCCCGCTGGCGCTCGGACGCATTCAGCTGCGAAAAATAATGCTGCGTGATCTGAGTGGAAGTTCTGGCCGCTTTGGGGTTCCCGTCCTTGAACGAGGGATACGTTAGGTTCTCCGGCGCCCCGATCTTTCGTAAAAGGAAGTTGGCGTCTTCTTCCAAGGTCTCCACCTTTCCTATGAAGTCGTAGTGAAGGTGGCAGGGGCTGCAAAGCTGGTTCGCTGCTTCCCAATGGATGTCCATTCCCACAGGGCGATGCACGTCCAAAAGATAGTGGATGAACTCTCGAAAGGTCACACCGCTTCCAGTCTTCAAAGCCGCCTGCGACGCGTTCACTCTGTATTTGGAAATAATGGGCTTTCCGAAGACTGGATGGTAGTAGGAATTGGGGCTCTCGAATTTGTCCCTGAAGGCAGACACCAGGCGCTCCATTGGCTCTCGGATGAACAGGACTTTGGTGTACGTCTCCAAACGCTTCGTGATGCCCTGCCGGTCGAAGCTGTCCAGGCGTTTCAGGTGATTGTCGTAATGAACGGACACGTGATTAATTTCTCGCGTCGAGTTGGCGACGCCGGCTAACACCATCAGGATTCTCTTCCAGTTGGAGCATCCGGCTTTAGGCACCTCGCAATACAGCAGTTTATGTCTGTCCTCTACGTAAATCCGTGAGACGTGATGTGGAGTTATCGTCCGTGAAATATTACTCCGGTATTTCCCGCAGACCTCACGGACGATGCGCCGGCGCGACTCCTGGACATCAGAGAGCCGGCGTGAGCTGGGCAGGGAAGAGTTTGTGTGGGCTCCCAGCACCGGGCTGGTCTTTAATAGTTTGCGGTGACGTTTGGTGACCCGCTGAGAGCCCGGGTCGTGCTCTCGGGACCCCGGCGTGGGGGCCTGTCGCTTCCACTGGGAGTCTGGCAGCTGCATCGGAGAGATGGGGTCGACGTCGCTCTCCTCCGAACGCTGGTTGAGTCGAGCCGAGACGCTGCCCACAGCCTCGCTGAACTGAGAGCACTGCTCCTTAAACACACACAAAACACACCAATGAAGCATGCTGGCATGACGAAAGGAGTATATTTAATTATATTGCACCAGAAAGGAAGAATAAATAATATTTTTTTTTTATATTGGAAATTACTTTAAATAAATGTATATTGACATTATAAGAGAGGACTATGTACTTTGTTTTATTTACAAAAAAACAAAAACATTTGAAATAAACAAAAATGTATCTAAAAAATAAAATAAATATAAATAAATAAATGCTACATTTTCATTTAATATATAATGAATTAGCTGAGATAATTTCCAAAGTTCTGGTTGGTCTAGCAGTCTGTTTTGTAGCCAAGAGATGGCGCCATTGACCCGTTTGTGACCTTACTGTGTTCATTACAGCTCATCTGTGCTCTGTGACTCACTTTGAATATCTCTAATCCGCTAATTGAAGAGGATTTTTGCTTAATTCTCGACGTCACCTGATTTCCAAAAACACGTCGCCTGTGGCAAATATCAATTTAACTCCTCATTTGAATTCATTAAGGTGCAATAAAGTCAATGAATTGAATAATCATAAATCCAGTAATAACGAGGTGATTAGCTCGTTATGAAGTCAGGGTTCATTTGATTAGTGACGGCAGGTTACAGCCCAGCAATCTGCCCCTTCCCTCGGGACAATATGAGGGCAGGAGAAAAGAAGACATTTAATAGAGTCAGATGTGTTTCTGAAGATCCCCATAGTGAAGAATACAAACAGTTTATGGACAAAGAAGAAAAAGGAGATCTGCATAATCTCACCTGTCTGGACTGAGTGGTTCCTCTGAACTTCACACCTGTAAAACAGACAGAGAGAGAGAGAAGATGAGCTGTGCTTAAAAAGAGATTAAAGAGTTAAAATAAAACTATGCATAATGGATTGTGCATATTTTACTGCCTATTTTAAAAATGCATCTCAAGACCAAGCAGAATGAAAAAACAAGTCTTGTGTGAACAGCCCCATGTGTGTGTGTAGACGCAGAGGCCACATGCTGCGTCTTTCTGATTCCATTTAAACAATCTCAAGCATTTCAAAGCGCTTATTCTGTAATTATAGAGTGAATGAGAAACATTCACTAATTACAGTTTTCCATGAGTAACCATGTGACCTTGCTTCAAACATGTAATCGAGAAGCACTCACACACACACACACACACATTATATAGCATATACTTTCTACATATAAGGGTGAGACAGTCACCCTCTTCTACGTCTAAAACTGACAAACTGACAAACACAAAAAGGTTATTTTTTAACACTGCATTAATGTCCCCCCATGGATCAAAAAATGGAAAATGTTTTGCAAGTATTTTAACATCATAGTATTCTTCTAATAAAAGAAACCCATTCAGTGCTGAATTAAAGCAACATTTTCATTCACCAAAATTTACTTAAGATTCACTCAGCCTTAAGCCACCCGAGATGAATTTGTTTCTTCTTCAGATTTGTATTTTGAAATGTAGCACTCCATCACCAGGTTCACTGCAGTGAATGGGTGCCGTCAGAATGAGAGTCCAAACAGGTGATAAAAACTTCACAATAATTCACACCACTCCTGTCCATCTGTTAACTTCTTGGAAAGCCAAAACTATAATTTATCTTCAAATCATAACTTCCATCATAAATATAATCCATAATATTGCTTCTTAAAGTGAAAAGGTGTTCTGGTTCGAATCAGGAGAGAAATCTGCACAGATCAAGCACTGATTACAAGCCAAAAGAGCTCTAAACAAACATGTGGGTGGATCTGGATGTGAGAGAAAACAAAAGGTAGACTTTTTTAATGGAGCAAGTGTTATTATGGATTATTATTTTTAATTGTAATAATATTAAGCTATTTTTCTATCGTTACTGTATTTTTTTTTATCAAATTAATGCAACCTTTGTGAGCATAATAGGCCTATTTTAGAAAACATTAAAACATATTTAATTGGAGTTTGGAATGTAAAACATGGATTTGGAATTTTTGCTCAAAGCAAAATTAATACAACTTACAAGCTCAGAGGTAAAGTTGGTTTCAGAATTTGTGAACTCCTTTCTAATAAGGCACGATCCAGCTGTACATTATGGTTCTGTAAACAAATGCTCCTGTCAGATGTGAGCCATGGGCTAAATAAATTACACCGCGCAGTAAACTGTTAATTGGCAAGCAGTTGATTAAAATGCAAAAAAAGCTGTTGACCTATCGCTCACTGCAGTAGGAGATCTTCAGAGACGCTCCTCAAACGTCTGCAGATGCTCTGAAACAACAGGAAGAGAGAGAACGTCTGCAGACACCTGACACGTGCTGAGAGGGAGGGCTGAGAAAACATCTTGTCTTTCCCCATGCATGCTGGGAAGGATGATGCGCTTGATGTACACTGGAGATCTTTATATCTTCTGACTGAAGGGCAAAGATTTTAACCTCGTATCAGAGCATTCCTGCAGCTGATGCACATTACGTTAAAGCAGTCAAATGTGATCACTGCTTAATAACATCAAGTCATCCGCTTCCGACTTCAAAAGAAAACTAGATGTCTACATTTTCCGAAGGTGCTTGCATGATGTGAGTGGTTGCCAGTGATTTATGTACTTATTTATTTTAGCTTTACTAACTTACTTTTCCATTTTTTGAAATAAATAAATCTGACCACTTGCAATGCAACGGCACAACTTCCTTAACAAGATGCTCAATTAAAGGTAATCAAAGTGAGTTATGAGCGACATTAAAGTGCCCCTATTGTGGATTTTTGAAAATTATCTTTCATGCAGTTTCATGCAAAACATCCTGCAAGGTTTCAAATCTGAAAATGCAGCTTGTATGAAGTTATTGTCATACTTTCCAAAGAAAGAGTTGACTCTGAATCATTGAAATGAGTCCCAAACATTAAAATGAAACATTAGCATATTGCCTGCTCACTTGTTGATATTTTTCGTGTTGGTCTGAATGAAAACGCAAATTCATTCTTTGCCACTAGACGTCACTTTTGAAGCATCTGTTTCCCTGGTCTGTTTCTCTGCGTGCTTGGAACGATTGAATAAGGTATCTACCAACACATATCTATGGGTACAACAACGAGCATGATGTTATTGTTTACACAGTCGTCAAGGATACGCAGAGAGTATGTGAGCAGCCAAGCCATCGTTTCTGTTTTGTTCCGTTTACAGTGAAATGCAACCCCAGAGCCAACACAGTCTCACGCCCAATTTGTACGTATTCATATGAGGTGCCAAATTCATGCTAATTCGTACCACCTCACTTGTATGATTTTGTAAGATTTGTTTAAAACCCGTGACGGATAGCTTTAGGGTAGGGGTTAGGTTTAGGTCCTTCGTATAAATTCATAAAAATACGAACAATTTAGAAGAAATCACCACAGACTAGCACAAAGGAGGTACTGGAAAAATTAATAATTAAGCAAATTGCTTAAGAGTCATTCAATGTAAGACAATGTAAGTGTTTTTTGACCTTGCATGCATGTCAACCTGTTGCACTTCACTTATAAATTTAGGGGCGTCTCATCTCAGATACAGTTTCAAAGACGTTTCCCTGACGCAGGTTGACACCCGTCATCTGACAGGTCAGGATCAGACCGATTCGCTGTCAAAGGCAGATCAACAAACCTGACTTAAACACAGCGAACCGGAGACTGGAGTAGCAGAGCTGAATTCAGAGCTGCAGCTGCTCTCGGCTGTCAGATCCAAGATCTCAGGGCAAAAACACCCAGAGCCTGCGTGATATTACAGCAGTGCTTCCCTCTCCAGCACCGCAGGCTCTTCTATTCATTTCATTCAGGCCGCAGACACACACACGCGTGCATGATTCTTAGTGTGCTGCAGGCTCTGTGTTTCCGGCAGAATTTTTATTCTTTTTTTTGTGTTAGCTGCCCTCTGGTTATGCTGGGCTTCATGCCTGCTCTGTCTCTCTGTCTGTGTCTGTATGTGCTGCAGGCCTATATCATTACCAGTGCCACTGAGAAGGCCTTTAAATTCCAATTCAACTCCTGGATTAACAATGAAATTGAATACAGGCAACAACATCCTGTAACAAACAGGATACAGAATTTCAATTTTAATGCAAGTGTAAATAATAGATGTCATAAATATAGTTAAGTGAATTGTAATATGTGCAAAATATATGTTTCCGTCACAAAATAGTCAACATTGCTCTTCATTCAAAATTTCACAAATGCGTCCCAAAAGCAAACATTTGCAAGCCCCTTTGCCAAAATATTGATGCCTGTTAGATTTGTGTCCCTTTTGTGAGTAAGCAGTTGAAAAAAACTGTAATACTGTAGTAGCCTAAATATCGCAACATTCTTAATATTGAATAATATATTTTACAAAATATTTAACATTACTTAAAATGGGCCATTTTATATAATATTCTTAAGCAACATGTAAAAAAAAAAAATATATAAAAAAATAAATAAATAATTGAAGATTGTTGGTTTATGGTCACTCTCCATAAGCGTAATGGTTTTTATACTGTACAAATGTATACTGCTATTGCCCTACACCATGCTACACCTATACCTACCCCTCACAGGAAACGTTGTGCATTTTTAGACACCCCCCCCAAAAAAAAAGAAAACACAATTTAGTATGATTTTATGCCTTTTGAATTACCTCTGTCATACCCATGTCATTAAACCGTAAACCTCATATACCAACACACACACTGACACACGCATACACACACATTTGCAGCTCATAATTAAATGCTATGTAATATATGTAATAATATAGACAGCATATGTACAATGTATATTTAATCTAATCTATTGAATGTGTGTACTGTCTGGCTCCTATCTCTGATGGTCTGGTAGTGCTGACTGAGAAAGTGTCAGGTGTGGACGTGATGTTCCAGAACAGCAGAGATTGTTCCCTCTGGATCTCAGAGTGCTAATGACAGTTGGTGACCAGCGGCATCATGGGATACGCACAGCACAGTGCCGCCCGCCTGACTGACGCACCCGGACCGAAATAACCCCCAGCGCCATCAGGTGAAGCTCTGTCTCCCTGTTCGTGGTGTCTGTGATTCGCTGGCATTTCCCACAGGGCTGAAACACCAACTCAAGCAAGTGGCGAGAATAAAAACACAGAAAAAATTAGAGCCTCGTAAAAATAGCACAAGGCTGACCTCCAGCAAGAGAGAGAGTAATGACAGTGTGCTTGATCAATAGTGACGGGTGGACCACTGCACACACTCGCTGTCTGAGCGCCTCTGATCACTCAGGGCTGTGTAACCTTTAGAATAATCACACCCTCTCATTCTGTCACTTCTATCCTTTGTTCCAAACCTAGCGAGCTGCTTCAGTCTCTGCTGTCCGCATAGGCTACTAACACTGAAGCCAGTGTGAGATTCGCTTAGAACACTCTACCTAATAACGGACAACAGTTTGAGTCAATATGTTGCTAAACAATGTCATGCTGTAAAGTGAGTGATACAAAAAGTACTTTTAAAAAAATTCAACTATTTTATAGAGTTATAATTTTGTTGGAGTTGTGATGTGATACTCTAATCATAAATATATTTGATTGTTACTTTTCCTACCTGGTCTCGTGTGGCATAGTCGTACGTTGGTGCACTTTTTAGTGAGACACAAAAATATGTACTAATAAGTACATACAGTATCACTGCAGTTTCTTAAAGAAATGAACTCTAGAGGAAGTAAAACTCTGACCCCTTTTGTTACTTGTCACACAGATTTACAGAGTTTTGGTTAATAAAGCGTAATTTTAACACAATTAGCAGAAGGATATCACGTTATGACTTCAAAACAATATTAATATGCTGGGATTTTTGAAAACTGATGCTTTTAAACATTAGCATCACATATATCCATCTTCATATCTATGTGTTTATCTATGTAGGTTTGTTGGGTAGCTCACGGAGTACAGAAGTGTACTTTAAATGCAAGGAGCTCCTGTATGAACCCTGTATAACTATGGATTGTTCAAATCTGTGTAAAAAGAAGCCGAAACCACATGGTTGCATCAACAAATATGTTTCTATATCAGATTGTTAACACTATCAGGTAGGTTTAGGACTGATTTTGGTTTATAGAGCATATTTCCTACATGATAGAGCAGTAACTTTTAGTCCACTGATATTTGAACTCTGAGCCCCACAATTCATATCTATGTCAATGTAATTATTACCCCATCAAGCTCAGCCAGAAATCTTGGTGTTATCTTTGATGACCGCCTCTCCTTCAAAGACCATATTACGAAAACTGCTTGATCTTGCAGGTTCGCCCTACACAACATTAGAAAGATCAGGCTCTTTCATACAGAGCAAGTAACACAACATCTTACCCAGGCTCTGGTCATCTCCAGGCTGGACTACTGCAATGCTCTTCTAGCCGGTCTTCCCTCTTGCACAATCAAACCTCTTCACAAAGAGGCACAAAATATCTTTCCAAAACATTCTCTCACACCGTTCCTGGCTGGTGGAATGACCTTCACATCATTATCCGAAATACCAACTCCCTTACAAACTTCAAACTACTGCTGAAAACCCATCTCTTTCAACACAATTTGACATCATAAAAAAAAAAAATCCTTACCCTACTCTTTCTTTCCCTTTTCTAGCCTGCTCTTATCTGAAAATTGCCTGTTATACGGTATTATGAGCACTTCCTAAGTTGCTTTTGCCTCTGTATGACTAATTGCTTGTTGTTTTTCCCCACCTGTAAGTCGCTTTGGACAAAAGCGTCTGCTAAATTAATGTAAATGTAAATGTAATAAAATGTATTGAAGCTGGTTTTAGCTCCACTCAATGGACATTTCTCTTTGAAAACGTGCAGTAAGGTATGTAAACACGGTGTTGCACAAAAAGTGCACAGAGATACATATTTTTATGAGACCAGATTGTACTATTTTTAAGTATTAAATGTATAAGTGACAAAAAGCAATATTTGTAGTTATATCAAATATTACATTTATATTTACATTTTTATATGTATAAAATATTACTGCAACACTTTACAATAGGTAACAATTGTTAACCATTAACTACAACTTTTCCCTCAAAAAAACATTTAATTTGCTGCCTATTATTAGTTAGTTAGCTAGTAGTTTAGGTATTGGGTAAGGATTAGGGACGTAGAATAAGGCTGTGTAGAAAAAGACATTACAGTAATATGTGTTTAATTAGAATAAATCATTTGCTAATATTCCAGTAAAATGCATGCTAATAAGCGAGTAATAGATGAAATCATAAATTTAAGAATATTTACAAAATATTTAATATGGTTTAATGTATTATATAGCCTATAAAAATAAATATTTCATATATATAACACTTCACTCTTCTGCTGATCAAAGTTGTATTTATTTGATGAAAATGATATTATATTTAATGATATTCTATGTGAATATAAGTTAAAATTGAATTTTCAGTCACATGATCCTTCAGAAATTATTCTAAATCATGCTGATTTGCTGTTCAAGAAATATAAGAAGTATTCATTTATTTTTAAAATAAGAATATATCACTTCAGTCAAGTCACTTTTATTTATATAGCACTTTTAACAATACAGATTGTAGTAAGCACTGAACATTATCAAATAGAACAACAGAGTAATAGTAATGTATAATGACGAGATTAAACTTTATTTATCAAACGCAGAGACGGTCTCTGTAGTAAGACGAAGACAATCACTGAAAATCAGGTGTCCCCAACTAAGCAAGCCAGAGGCGACAAATAACAAAATGCATTCTTATGCACAAACGAGTCTATTCCTCTTCAGTCAGTAACCTTGTGTGCTTTTCATCTCACACAGCCTGTTGTTTCTCCATTTCCTATTTTCAAACCAGAATTTTTTGAGCTTCTGTGAATCAGCTGAATGTCCCTCTGCATGTCTGGACGACGCCTTGGACGGCCGCATGGCCGTGCAAATTCATCTGAAGGTCCTCGAGAAAAGACTACAGAACCGTCCAGACTCTTGTATATATGAATCTTTCTCTAAATCTCAGTCGTGTTTACTTTAACATCTGTGCTCGTCAAGGCCTTTATCATCTGTGATCGTCAAGACATTTTAATGAGAGGTTTCCCATAGCAACAAGCGAGCTGTCAGACGACGATATGATGTGCTGCTCTGCACAGAGATAAAGAGAACAATAATAATAGAAAGTCTGCAGACAGACGCTGATCACTTCATATGATCCGTTACATTGTCAGGAAGTGTCAGAGAGACAAAAGCTAAATCAAAATGCTTTGACGCCTCTGTCTGAGCCTTTATTTGCTTCCACAAATAACTTCATTAACAAGTTCTTCTACAAAAAAAACCTCTTGTCTCTATAATGTACACACACAAGCACATTAATACAGCTCAAATGTCACTCAGCAACAAATCATTAATATTATCATTAATATTATTTTTTCTAAACAGTTTTTATTAAACAGACTTACAAAGTTTCACATATATTTGCATATTTAAATATATATTTTACATGCATATATTTCCAAATGTAATAGCTATTATTGATGTAATTTATTTATATTTATTTAAATAGTATTTTTATTCACTTATATAATGGCGAACATAACATACAATTATTTATATATTTCATAATTTTTTTAATTTGTATATTAGAATTTCCTTAAAACATTAAAAGTTTTAAGCTTTCTATATAATGATCAACATACTATAAAATTATTATTTCTATATCAAATTTGTATTTATTTACATATTATAATTTATAAATGTGATCTTTCTATCTATCTATCTTGTTGGTTATTGTGGTTTATCACAGTCGAGAAGTCATACGTTGAC
>JAUYWG010000055.1:19016181-19037728 GCA_034779775.1 Enteromius afrohamiltoni | reverse complement strand
AATGACTGAATACATAAGCTTAAGCAACAAAATATTGTTTATTTTTGTTCAACCAAGTCCAACCGACCAATATTGTGTCGTCAGTGAACAACGGCTGTGTGTAGTATATACGGCTCAATGTGATGGCATTTACCGCTGATTACAGGACCGTGTTTACTTCCAAAACTCACAAACAGACTGACTGATTGGGATTGGGACATCCCTATTCAGTACATTAGAAACTCTAGTTTGTGCTCCTGTATAATCAGTCCACCGAAACTCATCCAGTGAGAAACGTTCCGTGGTGCAAAAATAAGTGTGAGTAAAATGCGTTAAAAAAATGTACGCTTTATTTTTGTGTAATTAATTAATCTAAATTAATGCGTTAAAGTCCCGGCCCAAATAGCCAAATATATATATATATATATATATAGTTAACAAAGACGTGTCACAGCACTTCAATATTATTGCTTATTTGTTGATCTTGATTGCCTCTATATTTCTCCACTTGTAAGTCGTCTTGGATAAAAGCACCTGCTAAATGACTAAATGTAAATGTAATATAAATGAGTTCATACAGTTCACCCATGCGAATTTGCTGAAAATTCTCCAAATCTGATTAAGAAACAATGTAGCATTGCATCACTTGCTCAGCAATGGATGCTCTGCAGTGAATGGGTGCCGGCAGAATGAGAGATAAAAAAATCATAATAATCCATAAGTAATTCACACCATTCCAGTCCATTAATAGTATTAATGTCCATTAACGTATTAAGGTTCTCTCCAGTAACTGATGGCACCCATTCACTACAGAGGATCCATTGGGGAGAAAGTGATGGAATTGCGAATTTCCCTTAATCATATGAAGAAACAAACTCATCTACATTTTGGATGGCTTGAGAATAAAGATGTTTTTAACAAATTTTCATTTTGTGGTGAACTATTACCTTAAAGAAGTCATACAAAGGCAATTTTCCACAAGCTAATATAATTATTTAGGGTCTTAATGGAAAGTTTGTAATATAGTTTTAACATTTCTCAAAGATAGTGTAAAAACGCTAATTTTACCTGTCAACAACAGCTCTTTAGAATCACTCTGTTCTGTGTACTGTTCTACCCCTTTAAATCTTCACGAGCTCCGCTGACCCCGCCCTTTTCCGAGGCACTTTTGGAGGATCTTTTTTTAGCCATAATCATAGTGAAACTTGCTAATTAGCACAATATTAGCGCTTGGTGAGGTTTTTTTTTTTTTTTTTTTGAGAAGTTTTTCTTCTTACCAAGTTTATTTGTTCAAAAATGTGTCACGCGATATTTCAGAAATCATCTTAATAAGCTGGTGAAATTCTCTTACTATTATCAGTGTCAAAAACAGCTGTGCTGCTTCGTATATTTTTGAAAAATATTTTTAACTTCAAAGACAGAACAATTGTGTGTGTGTGTATGTGTGCGTGCGGAGGTGATTCTGCTGAAAGACTCCTGGGCAGTGTGTATAGAGGAGTATCTGTGCCTGAGCGCTGACGGGTTTGATGGTGCGTGAAAAGCAGGTCTCACGGAGGCTGTTGAGCTCTGCGAGAGAAAGAGATGCTGTCAGAGAGACAGAGAGAGCAGGCCTGGTGTCAGGAGGAGTCTGTCATTCAGGATGAGGTTGGCGGAGTGGCTGTTGTTTTGTGTTTCTGATAAAGAGAGTGAATCACAGCTCCCACTCAACACAAACAAAAGACACAAATCCATTTAAGAGGCTCAGATGCTGCGCTTGGTGAGTTTGACATAGTGTGCTGGATCTCGAAAACACACACACACACACACACACACACACACACACTTTCTTAACTCTACTTAACAGGGAACATTCCAAACCTTTAGCTAATGTAATGTTACCGAATGAAACCTCTAAAAAATAAAAATGTATCTTACTTTTTTTGTTGATGTCACAAAAGTCTTGTGTCCCCAAAGGTTCTATTAGCCAACTATGAGATGACATTTCAAGCACAGTTTTACTGTTCATACTGCTACTGTAAAACACTTCTCACCATTCTCACCAATAGTTCACAGTAGTGCTGTCAAATAGTACAAAATATATGTGTGTTAAATGTGTATATTTATTATGAATATATAAAAAACATATAAAAAATATTTAAATGTATTACAATATAATTTAAATCATATATAAAATACTTAAGAAATAAAAGAAACATAGTTTCATAATGTTACATTCTATGTCTTAAGTGTGGTCTGTTTAGTTTAGTTTTGTTTTCGTTTCTTTCATCCTGTTTTTCCTAATTTGGTCATGTTTGTTTAGTTAATTACCACCTGTGTTCCTCACCTGTCCTGATTTCTCCCTAACTTTGTCCAGTTGAAAAACCTGTTTAGTTTGTCTTGTCTTTTGCCTGATTATTAATGTTACTTTGAAGAGTGTGTTCTGCCTGCTGTCAGCACCTGTTTTGAATGATAAACGTAATGTTAAATTGCATCGCCTCGTGACACATAGTAAATATATATATATATATATATATATATATATTCATGCATGTGCGTATATAATAAATATACACACATACTGTATGTTATGTAAACAAACCCTATTATATCGTTTGACAGCATTAGTTCATACAGTAATTTAAGTCTATTAACGCTTATGACAAGAATAGCAAATATATTGTTAAAAGAAGACATTCTTGGTGGTACTATAGGGTTATTATAGTTAACTAAAAATGAAGCTAAAAGGAAAAACTGTTAAGCAAAATGGTTTAGATTAGCATTTCTAAAATATTCAAAAAGGCTCGCTATTCCAAACATTACAAACCGAGAATTTAAATGCAGAGGTTAAGCGTACACTTTCAGGAAAGTAATGGTAATTTCTACTCAATGATACTCACAACTGGACTGGGCTGGACTGTCCCTACGCTTAAAAAGCAAATCTGAATAATACTGTTATGAACATCTCTCCGATCTGATATGAATTCATTTAAATCCTTCACACGAGCTCGGTCCTAAGTCACAGTCACATTTATTTCAATAATATTATCCGAGAGTACAATTTTATAAACGTGCACTTTTAAGATGTTTATATATATATATATATATATATATATATATATATATAAATAATTGGATGTTACACAAGCTTTACATTTATTAAGATTAGTAATTTTATGCAGCTTTATTAAAATGGCAGCTAGTGTATTTGTCATTGCTACAGTCAAAAAGTCGCCATGTTGTTTTTATAAGCATATTATGCTTTTATTATAGCAACACAAACCTACAGTAGTGGTGTTAATGGCGCTTGTAATCCCAGGCTCTTTAGCTCTTTAACCGAATCAACACACACAGCAAGAGCGACAGGCTAAGATACATGTGCCAATTAACCTTAATTACTAATAGACCCTGGTAAACTTCATTTTCTGTCTGTGTTGATTACCACAAAGGCATTTCTGCATTCTGGTGAAATGAGATGGGCCCCTGCTCTCCTGTGATGCACTAACATGATCCGACCTGCTCAGGAACACCGAGTGGGACGTTTGGAGAATGACTGGGAATTAAATCTGAATTAAGAGGGATGGGGAAGAGGTTGAGACAGTGTTTGATGGTGTGTAATTGCCATTCAGAAGCTCTGGATAGTTTCTCTGTGTGTGATAATTCTCTGACTGTGACATAATGAGGGAAATGATTTCTGTCTGTGATCCTCACAGGCAAATCACCCTCCCTTACTGTTCTCAGATCAGTGCCAGCACAAACACTGCCTCTGGCTGTGTGCAGAATAGAGTACCAGTTTATTGCACACTGACTAGTGTGCAAAAATGTTGAAAAATTACCATGATAATCATGATAGTTAGGATTCGTTAGGATTAGGTCAGAATTAAAATTATAATGAAAAACAAAATTAAAAATTGATACAATAAAAACTTGAAATAACTACATAAATAAAGGAAAATATGTAAATTAAAATAGATTTCCGGAGAATCTTTCTTTTTCCATTTAGTATAGGTTTTTAAATAGCTAAAAGTAAATAAACTGAAAAAGAAACAGAAAATATAAATGTAATATCTAATTCAATATCAATAATAAACAATAAATGCATACTGAGCATTTACATACTATGAAAGTTATTAAATAAAGCATAAATATTACAAGCAGTAGAGTGCAAATCCAAACGTAGCTATTCAATTTCATCAGCTTTTTGACTGCAAAAAAATAAAAAAGATTTTGGTGTGTTTTTGATATTCATGAAATCTTAAGGTTAATGGTTCGGAAGACTCTGACATATATGCTGCTTTCAAGACATACTGGGAAGTCGATCCATACAAGTTCAGAAGATTAGGATGTGATAGGCTTTCAAGTGATTTTGGGCAGAATAAATGACTCGCTGGGCAATTTTGTATATTTATAAAAAAAAAAAAACTGTTGCACTTAAGCACGAAATGAAGAGCAAAGGATATGGGTCTTTTATGTTTTATGTATTTAATCATTCCCACAGTGTAGTTTGGTCACACAAGCATGATAATTATGATGTCGTAAATATAGACCTGCCGACAAGACATGAAGGAAACAATATTCATGGAGCAAAATCTGCAATGCACTGCATACTAAACGCCTACTTATATAGCTTGAGTCAAGGTTCTGTATATTGTGATTCCATGCATGAAGAAGGTACAGGCCTATAGTGGACTGTACAGATGAGCAGCGTCTCTGCATGACCTTCCAGCAGCTGGCCATGACGAAAAGGTCACCTGTGTTTCCTCAGAGCTTCAGAAGAGCGTGCGAGGGGATGAGTGCACGACATGCATCCAATTAAACAATAAAGATCAAGAAGCTATAGACACTAAACACACTAAGCGTCTGAGGTGCATCTCATTTTGTGCTCCGTTCACAAATGCTGAGATTTACTGATTGCATTTTTTGGAGCTGCACTACAACAGTATTAGTTTAGTTTCATTAAAATACTGAACATTTTTTTTTGTTTCTATTAGCATTTTGAATGTTGTCATTGTAATTACAGTTAAAGATTTTAGCATTGTTTTCTTTATATTCATTTTTTATTTTATTTTTAAAGCACAGATAGATTATTATTATTATTATTACATTTCAGTAAATCAAGATAAACTGAAGGACAGTGAAATATGTTGCAATAGCAAATTTACTTGCTATTGATTCTACTATAATAAATGTTTTACTTTAGTTAGGTTAATGTTTATTTTTGTGATGATCAGCTGGATGTGCCAGCAGGACTTTGGATGGCACTCCAGCTCTCCATTAACTGTGTGTATTGTGTCTGTTTTGATTCATGGACTCTCAGCAATGAACTCTTGTCTCCGCCCACTCGTTGATTGTCTAGGTACTTCATTGTTTGCTCCACCCCTTGACCTACTTTCACCTGTATATATACCAGTCTGTTTATTTGTCTTGCATGGTCCATTGCACTGTCAACCCCCGTCGTTTTGCCATTCCGTGTTCCCGTGTTTATCTGGATTGTATCTGTTGTTACCGACCCTCGCCTTGACTTTGACCACTCTTTGCTCTGCCTCTGCCATTATTGTTCTGCCGTCATCGACCCTGCCCGTTTGTACTCTGAGTTTGTTCATTAAACAGCTAGCAAGTAAATACGCACGTCTCTCGTCTCCTCATTCGTAACAATTTTATTTAAGTAACTACAATTTGTTTTATGTTATAATAACCCTAGGTCACAACAAGTTCTTAAAAAGGTCATAAAATGTATAATTTTCCCCATCAGAAATTAAAAATACCTTTTTTCAGTATTTTTGTCTTTTCAATAAAATGTATTTTAAATCGATACATTTATTTGAGATACAAAATGAAAATATGAAGCATTGTTTTGTTTTTTTTTATTTAAAAGACATATATATATATATATATATATATATGTGTGTGTGTGTGTGTGTTTTATAAGATCATTTTTCAATGTGGTAAATGAAAAAAATATTTCCCTATTAATTAAATTAATTAGATAGCGCAGACATTTGTCCTTTTTTATTTGATCATAAAATCACTTTTTGATAAATTCCCAATAAAACAAGATTTCTTTATATGCAATTTCTTTTTTATAGAGATCTGTTGGAAGTTATTTCAAACTGTGAAGTGCTGCTAAATACAACTCGCTGTATGTTCCTTAGACATTTATATTTAGAGGAAAACATGTTCAGATCGTGTTCCCCTCGATTTACTCCTAAAATGTTCTTTAAATGATCTTCAAAAGGGTCTTAAATTTATCTTCCCAAAATCTGCAGAAACCCTGCTGTTACAAAATAATTAATAGCACTGGGATAACATAACCTATGAATTAGCATCACCATGTTTCCCATTGACAAAATGCCAATTCTGGTTTTCCTATTATACAGCAAGTGGTTTGTGTTTATGATTCTTACTGTACATGTTTGGTCAAGATAATCTTCAGAAATGAACAACTCTAAAGCATAAATGCAGTCGCTGGAAGTAAAATAAAGGAATGCAAAAATGCATGATGAGAGGACATCAAATAACATTAACATTGAATAAATAACATTCATCTTTAATTAACACAAAAGCTAAATGAAAACACCCTTGAGGTTAAATTGCATTACAAGTGTAAACCAGTGGTGTTGTCTCATTTCCGTATTGAGCAGAAATCACTCTAGAGATGTCAACAAGTCTCTCATAATTACACTGTCACCTCAGTCCTTCTTACTGTCACATACGGAGCTCCATTGGGCTTCAGAGATGAGCTGAATATGTCAGGGTTTCTAGAAGACGTCAATGTTCCAGTGCTGCTGACATTTCAGTGCCCTGTGCTGGAAGGTCGTCAGCTTTGGACCAGATCTCCCAGCATCCACCTCAATGGCTATTAGGGCTTTGTATAGGTGGGAGACAAATGCCATGCTCACAAAACCTCCAGCGCTCTTTCACGAGTGGCTCAAAGCCTCTTCAAATATTCATAACGGCTCCAACAATAAAGCAACCCTTACTTGTGGTTTAACCCATGATGGAGCAGGACATAAACCACCTATTAATCCATAAATAAAATATGTGTTGCCTTTTATTAAATATGTTATCGCCATTCATTTCCTAGTTCTAGACCCTCACCGTATAGCATCAAATTTATTTTAAATGACTGAAACGGACTGTAGAAGAAGGTAGGTATAACATGTTCATAATTAATCGAAAAGCCTTCATGTCAAACTGACTGAGCTGTATGTGAATTAAATTTGAAATGGATTAAAAGGGATGTTATACTTATAGTCTAATCAATATGAAAACATTAGTTATGACTAAAAGTTTTAACCCAAAAAAGATCAATAATAGAGTTCAAAAGTCAGTTTATTTTTTTTAACAATGTTTAGGTCTTTTTTAAGACCTACTGTGAGCAATATACTGTTTATATAATCAACTTTAAATGAATAGTTTTATATTTCTCTATCATTGTAAATTAAATGATGTCATTCACAGTGCTTTACTGGATTGTAGTTCTTTCACTTATTAAATCTGTTAAGTGCTATAAATCAAAGTTTGTGATTTGCAGCTGGTTGGTTTATGCTTTAATGCTTTAAATACTCTTTTTTTGGGGTGGGGGGGGGTATTGGAAAAACACTTTCAGAACCAATACAACTGAAAAAGTGCAGTAATGCAATCTCTAAAATACTGTACATGAAAATGCATATTTTACGTCAAATTAGGAGTGAAAAAGCTTTTGTGTTTGTTGAGAAGAGATAAAGAACGTAATTAGAGATAAAGAAGAAGAAAGTAATTACACAAAAGGTCAATGCACAATTATTTCAGTGCACATCACGTTTCAGAGTCATAGGTATAGCTTTTGGGTGGGAGGCAGAGTATGTTTGATGTTGTCTATCACCTGATGCAGGTTTGTGATTACATGTTAACAGGAGAGAGCAGAAGCCCAGGCCAGCCATTCCAGATCGATTTAAGGCTCTCTTGGGAAGAAGGCCAGAGCACAACAAATGACCTACCTCTCATTTTACAGGGCACGTGTCATGAGAAAGCATTCAATATTTCATCAGCCTTCACAAAATAACATCTTTCCCCCTGTGCTATTTTCCTCCCCACCGCTCTTCATTCGACTGTAACTCGCTTGCATTTATAATGAAGCATTTGATCATTAATGCTCTAAATATTTCCCCACACACAGAGGAATAAACAAAGTGTGCTATTTGCACTCGAATGCATTAAATGCGATGGCGAACGGGATTCAATTTCATAGACAAGCAAAGATATACGCTTTGATTTATTCTTCTGAAACACACTTTAAAAGCCATGAAGTAATAAAAAACTAAAATAATGGCGAATTATTGAGTTATTGGTTTTCCGATTTCCCACTTTGCTGATGCAGGGTTATTTTCGCCTTATCATTGTATTGAAGATTTCCATAGGAAGAAAAAAAAAAATCATTAGCGCACACAACGTTTGATTACAAAAGCACACCTCCATGAAATTACAGCGATTGTATAAACCCGCTCAGCTTTTCTCATCAATCGAAGAGCGCCTGATTATATTTACCCGAGGATGCCTCGTCCAAAATTGATACTGCTTCTCACAGAGCCAATTTTAATAGAATTTGATAGCTAAAATGCATATTACATCAATTTATTTTCCTGTCAGGATGAAGGCAATGGATCACGTAAACGCTCGGCTCTCGCCTACAGCCATTGTTGGTCCCCATTGACCCTTGCGCTCCAGGGGAACGTGTTTAATTGGGGAAAATGTGCAGAAACAACCAATCGCTATTCTGCTGGGTTACCGGAGTGCAAGTTTTGCCGCCAGCAAGCCGCTGGCTTCTTTTGTTCCTGGCTGATCTGGATACGGATGATGAGGATTTATTGCAAATCAGCCTCGTTTTGGCCCTAATTTCCTCGCACCTCTGTGTGCGCCGCTCGAATCCGTCAGCAAACAGAGGCCACGGCTCATTTATTTCCCCTCACGCGCATCTGATAAAGATGGTAGTGTTGTAGCGTGCCAGGTTTATCCTCACGACACGCCGCTCGTTTGACACCGCCGATAATCTGCGGCCTCCATCTTTTTGCACGCCGTTATCAGTCGCAGGCGAGCCGGGGAGCCTCCGTTTAACTCACTGAATGATAGGCGTCGGATTACAACAGCCCTGGGACTAAATTACCTGCATTAGTAACAGCAAAGGGAGAATCAATCAGCGCTAGTCTTGTAATCAATAGATAAAGCAACAGCCGTCTCATGGGAGGATGTATATAGACTCGTGTGGAGTTCAAATAAATGCTTCTTTTAGCTCTTTAGAGACATTGTTGTTCGAAAAATCTAAATTGGTAGTCTATATTGGAATCTTTTCACATGTCAAGAATATGTAAAGGTTTTATTTCATTATTTTCATCTAAAGAAAACATGACCTTGTTTGCAACTGCATTATTCAACTGTTTAACATTACTTCCTATGAAATGGTATTGTTTCATTCTGTTCTGTGATTTCTGCTGCCAGCTCGTTTCCAAAAATAGGCCTTTATAATGTTAAACAAGACTTCATTTTAAACCCCCCAAAAAAATAAAAAAATTCTGCAATAGTTACTTGTCATTTAATGTCTCCGTACCACGGGCCACAAAAGAGCTTTTCTCTGACATGCTGTGAATACATAAAACATGCGACGATTACAAAATGAAACCATTCTATTCGTGCACTGTAATCCTATTCTTTCGCATTCATTTGTGGAACACACCCAAATCCAAGCCTTTATTCTGCGATCTTCATCCCTATCTGGAGCAGCGAGAGAAAACATGACCATAAACAGCTAAGCCCGCGCCGGTCATTCAAATGTTGCCACTTCAACTGACAGGTTTTACGGCAGGATGATGAATGATGCGGGCGTCTCCATGAGTTCACTGAGAGAGGATCGGGAAGATAATCTGGATAATATTTCCAGCGATTAACACATATATTCTGCTTTGGACCTTACACAAACCTACTGTATTCCGCCAGAGAGGACTGCGGCTACAAAACATCGTCATTTAGGTTACTTTTGGTACTGCTTTTGACATTTTTGCAATAAATATATTATTGTGACGACATTTATCTGTCTGTCATATTTTTCTTACACTGTACAGAGATGTTCCTGCATATTTCAGTCAGTTGGTAGGTTTAGGTTTGGGGGTAGGTTAAAAATCTCTAAAAATCTCAATTGCTTATTGAGAAAATGATAGAAATTCATATTTTCTATAAAACTGGTAGGTTTAGGTTTGGGGGTAGGTTAAGGGTTCTAAAAATCTCAATTGCTTATTGACAAAATTATAAAAATACACTGATACAAATATCTTAATTATATAAAAGATATACGCAACTATTTTACGTATTTTAACAAAAGATACGTAGCCATTTGTATGTTTTAAACGTTAAAATACGTCTAAATTGTACATTTTAGCAACAGTAAAAATGAATGAAAATGTACGTTTTATGCTTGCAAATGTAACGTATTAACACCTATGTTTAAACATGAGATCAGGCTAGTTCACATACTGTAGCTCTGCTGGCAGTGAGTCATCTGTGTTATGAGTGATTCACTAATTCACTGACTCAATTGACTGAGATGTTGACTTATTATTCTTAATATTAAAATTAGAATATCTAATTTATCTACTTACAAAAGAAGACTTATTTTGCCAACTACTGGATGTTTTATTTGAAAATAACCATAATAGCAAATAATAACGAATTATGAGTTGTTCTTGTTTAACAAAATCATTTTACGAATCAAGGTTTTTGAATGAATCTTACTGCTTCCCTTGTTTAAAAGATTTAAGTTTCTTTGGATTGTGACAATATATTCATCACAAAATATCAAATATATAAAGTGAACCAGTGGTTAGGATATTCTCTGATTTGTTTAGACGTTTGCATGGAAAAGCGAAGGCTAATGTTTTCTGACATGCAGCACATATCTGACTGCACGATGGCAGTCATTACAACTAATGAGAAAAAGCGTGTCAGCTCCTTCAGCAGTAATAAATAATTCTTAGAATGAATGAATATGAGGGCAGAGAGAAAATACAGCACTCTCCCTTTATTACAAATGTCCAAGATAATATTTTACTCTTATTAAAATCTCCCAGCCCTCCTTCCGGACGATACCTCGTGCTTCACCCCAGGGAGAGTTTTAATATCCTTATAATTTAATATCCAGCTCAGGTTTATATGGATCTACAGCCGAGCTTATGAAAATACTCCCCCAGTATGCTTCAGGAGCGCTCTGAGGAAAGTCTCTTTCTCATTAGTGTAAATGTTGCATGAATAATCCCACTGTCCCCACCCATGGCTCATTTAAAGCATCAGCCAGTGATAGTATTGTAAAATCCTCTCGGAGAAGTTGACGGATATTGAATTTGCATCTGTAAATAGTACTTTAATTTGGCTTTTGAGTGCATGGAGAGTCCTGGAAATGCCGAATCTGCTCCTCGGCTGAGTTTCAGAAACGTGGCCCGTTGGAATTTCATTATTAGGTGTTTTTTTCTTTTTCTTTTTGTGTTTAATTCGATTCAGTTTGTCTGAATGTTGTTTGTTTTTATATCATAGGTCAAATTTTGGGTTATCATATTTGCATCAGTAATGTAAATATCGGCCTGAGCATCAGCAACATCTGCATCACAGTTTTTACTTTAGTTTTAATGATAACTAATTTTTTTTATATTTATATTTTATTTTCAGTGTTCAGTGTTTATTTTATGAAATATATTTAATGATTTTAAGATACTATTGTTATATTTTTTTAATAGTTATTTTTTTGTTTTGCATATGTCTAGTTGATTTAGCTTATTTAGTTAGTTTAGTACTTCCATTTCAATTAAAATGAGAAAGTTGCATTGACAAGCAAGTAAAATAAAATCAATTTTATAAGTAAAATAAATAAATCAGTTTCAGTTATTTCAAGCAATAAGTTGTTTTTTTATGGGTTTGAGATAAAACAATTATTGTAATTTTTTAATTAGCTGAAGAATAGTTTTGTTACATTTTTTCAAGCCTATATCTTCATATATGTCTACATATTTTCTGTTTAATTTAAGTTAAAATGTTTCATAATGTTGTGTTTTATTTTATTCAGTTATTTTAGTGCTTCAACTATCACAACATGTAAAATAGTCAATATTATTTGTTAAATAGTGTGTTAAAATGAAAACTTGAACTAAATGAACATTCAAATGTCGCATGCATACATTTTTCTTCAAAATATATTTTCAGTTTCAGTTATTGTTTATTTGATATCAAGGAATGCACTTTTTTATGGTTTTAGTTTTAGTTAATAAACATGTTCTGTACACACACATTTCTTTTTATGTGAGTTTTAATCCAAGAATCACTGTGCCATTATATCTGATTTATTATGATCTTAAACAACACATAGAAACCGGCTGGTCACTTTACCCGGTCAGACAGTTTAATATCCTCAGACCGGAGCCGCTGACCTAAGATGTCAATCTCACATGCAGGAACGTGTCAATTGAGGAGCCGAGGCCAGCGAACGCCCTTCAGTTTATCTGAAGCAGAGTGTTTATTTGAATACACAGAGACTTGGCCCTGCCCCGACGTCCCATCAATATTAATGTGGGACAGACAAACTGTGTCCCTCCGGCCCGGCGACAGCAAGCTGCCAAAAACAGCAAGGACATGAAACTAAGAGCCAGATTTACCACGTCCCTCAAGAGCCATTTACTTACCGTTTGTTAGGAAGACAAAAGACATTTCTTGTACTTGTCCTAATTTTTGGATGTTCCTATTATGAGTTTTCCATGAACAGGGTAGATGTGTAAATGTGTGTTTTGATGAAACATCATTCACACAAGACCAGAAAGTTTTTTTAGCTACCTGGTCCAACACAGTCTCACGACCAATTCGAACATATTCGTACGAGGTGCCAAATTTGTGCCAATTCGTGTTAATTCGTACGACCTCTCTTGTACGATTTTGTATGATTTATCTAAAACCGTGTGATGGGTAGGTTTAGGGGCGGGGTTACGTTTAGATCATTCGTACAAAATCACACGAATTGGCATCTCGTAAAATAAGTACAATTTAGAATAAATACATAAATACATACAAGTGAGGTCATACGAATTCATACAAATTAGCCACCTCGTAAAATATGTACCTCGGTGCACTTTTTGTGCAACACTGGTTTTTATGTACCTTACTGCACGTTCTGCAGCAGTTTCAAAGAGAAATGTCCAAAAACACAGGTTACGTGAACCCTGGCACATTTTTATTTTGTTGATATAGGTATGTATTGCGATGGTTTAGAATTGAAATATCCATGGACTGTTGCTAAAAGTTGCCCTACACCAAATCCAACCCTAAACCTTCCTGATAGTGTTCACTTCTTTTAGAAATTGCAGTAATATGTACTGACTGGTACATATTTTGTGTCATATTTTTGTATAAAGTGCACCAAGGTACGTTTATGCGACAAGGCCAGGAAGGTGTTTTATGTAAAACAGGCTCTGTTTTGATTCCACATTAATGTTAAAAACCATCTAGTTAATCACAGTGTCCAGATGTCCTTCTGCGTTAAACTCAGTGTATTGCTTTGTTTTTGTCTTTCTCTCTGGTTTTCTCAGCAGGAGGCTTCATTAAAGTGCATTTACTTCATCCCAAAAACCACTGCCTGCACTGATTCTGTGGACCCTGTTTGAAAAGAGATTCTTCTGTCTAGCAAATGACATGACTGCTTTAAATCCAGTCTGACTGCGAGAAACAAATTTTCCTTTGGAGAAAGCGAAAGAGCAGACAAGTTTCTCCTTTTCATGAAGACACACTGTGTTCCTGGAAGATACCATAGAGCTCCAAAGCCTTAACACCCATCTGACTATGATGTACTGAAATACTACTCAAACTATTGTCTGGTCGCAAACCCATACAGCAAAATATATTTTTCAGATTTTGTAAAATATATTAAAAAAAGTCTGAAATGTGTATTACTAAAATAGATATTTAAATGTATTTATATACTTTCCTCATATTTATTAGCAATTATTAACCTTTTTGGTTCCATGTTTTTTAATTAATATAATATGAATAATATATTTATATAGCACATTGCATGTTTTTTGCCCAAATATTTCAAAAACCAAAATAAAATAAAACAAACAAGACTGTTTATTGCTGATATATATTCAAATAAATGTAATTTAATATATTTATGTATTTTCAACACACATATATGATATATGTTGCACTTCTAATATATTATATTTATTCCAAATTGTAAAAATATTTTTTCTAGTGTCGTGCTTTTTGCATGATTCACAAAATCTCATTTGTGCATCACTGAGCCCCTTATAGAGGTTTGGAGCAGTCCTTGGGTGAGTGAGTTTTCATCTTGGGGTTAACTACTCCGAGATGTCTTGTTAAAGCACAGCCAGGACTGCAGAAGGTGCTCCAGGCATCCTGAGGCCGATTAGGTGCTCGCTGACGGGTGGAGAACAGGCCTGGCGAAAGCCCACGCCTCTTGTCACTTTATTAGCAGGTTACAACTCTCTTCCAGCGAGTGACAGTCAGCTGAAGCCGTCCTCAGTAAATGATCCGAGGAGCAGCAATGTGGCGCTCAGATGCTGATATCTCAGGGTGTTTGGCAGGAGAGAAATCCCTCAACACTGCCTCAATCCCACGGATTACAGCTTCTCCACTCATATGGCGAGGTTAAGAGATGGAGAGGGGCTTGGCAGCCATACGGATCGGGGTCCTCGGGGGGACGTGAAGCCTGGTGTAACGGCTCTGTGATGCTAATGAAACACATGCAGCTTAGCATCTGTTTCAGGATCGATCTATCCATCCAAACTGGTCTCATGTTTATACGTAGGTATTAATACATAACATACAAGCATAAAACATACATTTTTGGACTTTTTTACTGTTGCTAAAACAAACCATTGACTTGTTTTTCAGTGTTTAAATTGCTACATATTTTTAGTTAAATCAAATCAATTAGCGATTCAGATTATTAGACCCCTCAAAAAAAAAAAACTACCCATTTTTAGCTAATATAAAAGGATAAAGAAATACAGCAGACGGGTAATATGCAAAAATAAATAAATATATATTGCTTTTTAGCCATTTTATTAGTTTTTGTTGTTTTTTAATGGTTTGTATATATTTAATTATTTTTTTATTCCAGTTTTAGTATAAGTTAAATTAAATGAAAATGATGATTATGTTTTAAGTAGCTGGAGTAAAACATTTAAACGGTTTTATTTTATTTCATTTTCCGATTTGTTTATATTTTTTAATGATTTTAGTTTTAATGACCTATAATCTGAGCTGCTGGCCACATTCATTTTATAGTTTTATACTATTACAGTAAGTCAAAACTCTTCTCATTTGTGAGCCTGGAGCACAGTCTTCAGTAGCACGGGTATATTTGTAACAACAGTCAAAAATACACTGTATGGGTCAAAATGATCCATTCTTCTTTTATGCCAAAAATCATCAGAATATTAAGTAAAGATCATGTTTCATGAAGATATTTTGTAAATCTCCTATCATGATTAAAACTTAAAAGTATTATGCTTTGCTAAGAACTTCATTTGCACAACATTAATGGCAATTTTCTCAGTATTTAGATTTTTTTACACCCTCAGATTCCAGATTTTCAAATATACCCTAACATCAACAGAAAGCTTATTTATTCAGCGTTCAGATTCTGTATAAATCTCCATTTTGAAAATTGGACACTCTTGATTGGTTTTGTGGTCCAGAAGCACATTAGTGTGTTTTTATCTCCCTCAGGTATTTGAGAAAAAACACCTGAGACAAAGGTTATACTTCCTCCAAACGAAGTCTCACAAGCTACGAAAAGAGCAACTTCAGAGCAATAATTTGTCCTCCAGGCCTTTCTCTTGTCCCATTTCTACTTCCTGCGGCTCTGCACCGTCTGTTGAGGGAACTCTGTTTTCTGGCGGGAAGGCAGCAAGTCTATCTCTCTCTCTGGCCGTGCTCCAGCCATCATGAGCTGCTAACTAATGTGCATCTCTCTCTCTCTGGTTCTCCAGGGATCACGGGCGCTCCTTCACCTGGAAGCGAGCAGCTGATGGCTTCGCCCGTGTTAGCGCAGCATCACGGCCTGCTGCTTTATTTACCGGCTCTTTGTTTTATTCATGACGATTTAGTCTCGCTTCAGTCAATTGAAGGGAGTGACATGTCATCATATAAGCGAGGCTGCGCTCGGTCACAGCGAGCTACTTTATGAATAATACGCCGTGGAAGAATTAATCTGTTTAAATAAATGTCTGGGCGATGCTCGATGCACACCGAATGAGAAACGGAGACGCAGACCTCCACAGATAGATCAGCCGATTACAGGAGAGAGATTTCCTTCACTTTCTCTTGTGCTTTCCTTGTAAGTGACATGTTGATCATTTGATGATTTTCTCAGTAGCTGTGATAATTAACAATGCTCTGGATGGATGCAATAAAAACACAAATCCTCAGAGAAAGAAATTAGATGTGTTGTAAACCATTTTCTAAAATAATATTGGCGTAAGATTGAAACTTAGTCCTGTTACTGAACAATTTTCTCATTTTTAATTTTCTTTAATTTAATAAAATACAGAAAGGCCTTGACATATACCATGTTCTTTAGAGACATAAATTTGATACGCTAAAAAAACTATTACGTAAAATAAATGTGGATATATTTGGCATAAGCATTAAACTTGGTTAGCCTTATTACCGAACAATTTTCCTCTTTCCATTTAATTTTTTAAACTAAATAATAGGGTCTAACAAATAGCTTGTTCTTTAGAGAAATAAATCTGATATGCTAAAAAACTATTATGTAAAATAAATTTGGCATAAGCATGAAACTTTGTTAGCCCATTTACTAAACAATATTTCCTTTTTCATTTTATTTTATTGAATAGAATAGTAAAAGGATGAAGAACAGGAGGACAGCTATTATCTTAAAAAAAAAAAAAACTTGAACGTTTACATTTTACACTAAATAGTGATATTTATGAAAGCCTGTTTCTAAATAAACAATAAAAAGGTAATTTCAACTCTTGCTAGTTTTGACTATTTCTCAGAATTGCTAGTTTATATTTCACAATTCTGACAAAAGTTTACAAAGGTACAAAATCAAAATTGAGTGATAGAAACTTGCATTTTCGGGTTTCTTTCATGTAATTGTGACTTCGTAAATCAACATTGTTTTTAAATCTCATAAATCTGACTTTGTATACCTCACAATTGTGACTTTATTTAATGCAGTTCTTTAAAAAACATCTGGATTTTAAGACAAAAAAAATTGCAATTACATCCTTCCCTAAATATTAGTAATTAATTCTTGAATTTAGTTCACTTGTTAAGTATTTCATTCCTCAGAACCCTGTTAATCCCTTTTTTAAAAAAAAAACTATTTAATAACAGTGATTTGGACTCAATATTTAGATGTTGTGAAGGTTAAGCGGCTGCTTTCACTGTCTGCTTCATTCAAGAGTTTGAATGCGTCTTTGAGGAAAGAGCCGTGAAGTCTTGTGACTGACGCTGCTGGTTTTTGATCCTGATGATGGTGGCTGATGATATAGATATAAGGTATTCTCAGATCATGTATAATTCAACAGTTCCCTCTTTATTACTGCAGGTGAAATGAATTCTTTATCACGCTCCCACTGTCTCTCAGCCAAAGTAATCCTGTAATCTGCAAGAAAAGTGCAGCACCTGGATTTTCCTGGTTTAATCTGTTCTTTCTGATAGATTAAGAGGAAAGTTAATTTTGTGTCATCATTTACTCCCCCTCATGTCAATTTTAACCACATGACTTTCTTATTTCTTGGTAGAAGACAATTACAAGATACTCAGACAAGTGTAATATTACTATTATTCAAATACTACTAATGGATATTTGAATCAGTTTTTCATACTTTTTATGTTCCGTTTTCATTTCAATGTTGTGGTGTTTGTCAGTTTTATCAGTTTTTGTTTTTCATTTCAGTTAGTTATTTTAGTAAATGAGAGAAAAAAAATGTAAATGTTGCCTTAGCACAAGCTGAAATAAAAATACTAATAAAATATTTAACAGGTAAAACATTTTTATTTCAGCTAGTTGCTAAGTCAACATTTACATTTTGACTTAGTTTCATTAAGAAAACTAAAACCAATGGACTCGAAATGTTTTAATATTTAAAAAACTAAGTTCAAATTATTAATACAGTAAAATAACAAAAAATTTATTTTATTTAATAAAAAAAAAGTTATGTTTTTAATTTTAGTTTAATACAATAACCACATTATCATAAAATGTCTTAAGGCAACAATGCATGTAAGAGACAGGTTAAAAACTAAATATTAATGTATGCAAGACTAAACAAAATTTTTATTGCTAGGAAACAAAAGATCAAAACATCTCCTTTACCAACATGAGAGTGAGACATCTTGATTTTTTTTGTATTGATCAATCTCTTTCAAACACTGTAGCTCTCTGCTGTCACTTATAACTTGGGAAGGATTTCTCCAGAATATTCCTCAGTGACTCTGCCGCCCGGCTGAGCGTGTGACTAATTGATTATTCATTCATTATTCATTCACCATACGAGGATCCTATTACAATTTCAGATTTGTGAGCGGACACGCGGAAACTCATCGCCTGCGTACATTAGAGCGGACCTGTGACTCGAGAGACGCCAAAATAGAAAGTTATGGGGAAAGTTGTCGGCCTGACCTTCTTAAGGCCACGCTGAGAAACTTTCCTTCCTCAGCGCACGGGGTCGTCCGTTAATTTAGCCCACTTCTCTAGAGAGAGGCAGAAGTGAGGGAAAACTTTGCTCCTGCTAAAAATAACCACCTTTGCCGAGCTCCTGGCTTTGTGGGTCAGCGGCTGGCTGATATTGATCGCTTTAAATGACTCGGCGCTGCTCACGCACGGCTGTCTCTCTCTGTGTAAAAGCTGGTGATGTGGGATATTGGTACATCAGCACGACAGGCCGTGAGGCATAAACGCCTTCCTCTATTGATTCATCGGCCTGTCAGGGGAGTATTTGGGCTGAAGTCTTTTACTTTATCGCTGTTTGTTCGGGCAGCCACCCCTGCTGCTGCTCCAGAACATTTTTAATAATCTTCTTTTATAGACCTCAGTCCCAAGGTCAATAGCATTTCTATTATAATGCAGTGCTGAGAATCCGTGTGGGGATATTTCAACATTCACTTCTGAGTTTTTCCCCAGTAAAAGCAGTAACCTTTGGCTCTTAAAGAGACTTGATGCACACACTTCAAAATAAAGATGGGTTTTCACAATTTATTTAAAAGTTTTATGAAAGTACCTTTATTTATTAGGAAAGCAAGATGCAAGTCTCAAATCTAACCTGTCAAAACCAAAACACCTCAACGGTGTCCTGAAGTAAGTAGAACTGGAGTATTTTATAGCAGGGTTGGTAACTACACAAACAAACAATCAATACATGTTTTTTTTTTTAATTTAAGTCATTCAAAAAGTTATGAAAAATATCAATATTTCTACTTCAAAATTTCACATTTACTGTAGTTAAATGTTACTTGGTGTTTCTGTGTAAATATTTTCTTCAATTTAGTAATATTTACAAGCAATTTTTTGAGTGTAAATAGTTTCGCCACCATTTTTTGCATAAAAATGTTACTTGAAGTAAAATAAATGTTATTATCAAAAGTTTTTTTTAAAGTTTCATCTACATGCCAAAAGCAGCATTTCACATCTTTGTTTAATAAATGAAGTACTAAAATAACTAAAATTAAACTAAAAAAAGAAAAAGGCATACAATAATATTACTGAAACTTCAAAAATTAAACCAATTAGTGAAAATTTGTGAAAGAAATAAACTAAAATATAATAATAAAATATAAAAATGTTATTAAATTACAAAATATTAACAATACTTATAGCTTACCATAACAATAAACACCGTAAAACGTCTATTTACTTGAAATAAAATGAGCAGTAAATTGAGCAGTAAATGAGCAAAAAAACTAAATAGACTAGTAAAAAATGTATAATTCTCAAAATAAAAACTATATAATATCACAATGATTAAGCTACATTAAAAGTGCGAATAAACATTTACATTAATGCATTTAGCAGGCACTTTTATCCAAAGTCACTTACACTGCATTCAAGCTATATATTTGATCAGTTCATTCATGCATTCCCTGGGAATCCAACCCATGATTTTGGTATTGCAAGTCCAAGCTAAAGTATCAAAGTTGCACTGTCTGTGTACCTCAATATGTTTAGGTTTCATTCAGCAAGTGCATGGCAAAAAAAAACAGAAAACCATTTTTAATGTTCAACTGCATGCAAAAATCTAAAAAATATCTGAGATTTGGGGATTTTGATTACATTTGGACAATAGCTGCATATGAATATAGTGCTCCACGGTGTGCTTTGCTGTTTAATGCAAATGTGAACAAATGTAGCGGGTCATCTGGGTTTTCTGTGCATGGAGAACATTTGCACGCTTCAGGAATATAAGAACAGCCTGAGAACCTCAATCATAACCTATCCGCTGCAGTGAGTTCCTAGAGGTTTTAAACAAATTTTACTAGCTCAGTTTGCTATTGTTAATGCTGTTTTTGAAGTTTGATAGGGGTGATAATAAACCCAGCAATAACAAGTGAATTAATGCATGAGATGGATTTTGAATGTCGCATAATAGGATTTTTATTGCTGAAGGTTTTTGGGAATCTGCAGATGGATATGACTGATGCAATCTGTTATTATGTCTTTTTTTATAGAAATTCAGTAGTTCTCTTCCGCAGTAATTGATGAATTTTCTTTAGAATGATTTTTTGGCCTATAATTCTAATATAACTGCACTGTTTTCTGTTTTTGCAGACTATAAAGAACTAAATATTTCCGTGTGATATTACAGTTTATTTTCATTACCGGTGCTTGCAATCATCACTAGCACTACTATAGATATCTGAAAGTTTCTGCTCTCAGTATACAGTGATTAAACTCATGCATCAGAGTATTTTTATACCACGTCTTGCCTGATGTTTTCAGCGTCTCATGGAGTTGTTTTCCCCTTTTTGTGTCAAGGATGAATCATAGCATGTGTTTTTGAAGAATTCACCTGCTTACTGATCATGTGTGCTTCATCTTTTTAAACGACAGGCTTTTTAGTTCTTCAAGAGGAGACATCTTTGAAAAGGGAACTGTGTTCAGCTGGAAAAAAACACCCACTTCAAGTTTCCCATTTCTGCATCTGCAAAACTGCCAAGGACTTGCTGGAATGAAAGTGTGCCACATCCACAAAGACCCACGTCAGTGTATTCATCATGTCACAACGGCATACATAACATCCACAGATCTAAAGACCAAACCGTTGGGTTAAACATTGTCTGAACTAAATGCATTGTGTATTGCATTTCTCAAATCTAAACAGTTATGCATATTAGAGATGATGCAATAAATACAATCAGTAAATGTTCATCGATGACCAAAATCTAAGAGAGCACAGAAGGATATTGTGCGGAAAAAGCATAGCATGCTCATAAACAAACAGAAAGAGCATCACTTGTCACACGCACCGGATCACGTGAGGTCACGAGGACCCGGAAGTAACCTCACGCAGGTATTTAAGCAGGAAGTAGG
>JAUYWG010000055.1:19002928-19015195 GCA_034779775.1 Enteromius afrohamiltoni | reverse complement strand
TCTGGCGAGTTCCCATATGTAACGTCTCCGTTCCCTCCTTCAGGGAACGTGGGTTACGTTCGTAACCTAGACGATTTTTTTAAATATTGAAATTCTTTAAAAACAGAATTATTTGTTTAACAGCAAATATATATATATTTTTTTTAATAAGAAATAAACTCTTGGCTCTGAGTTACTCATTTTGTTCTTTGGTTCTGATTACTCAGGAAGGTTTGTTAAGCCAAGACTTGAGATTATCATCAGCCTGTTTCTTATTTTGGGCTCAGCATTGCTGTTTATTCTCTTATCGCATGAACTGCCTGGCCTAATTCATCACAGCAAAGTGAAGATTGCATCGTGAGAATGGATGCAGAAGAGATTGCGTCCTTGCTGAGGGTGTTGAGGTGGCATTAATTCATGACTGGACATCTTCACCCTCATATTAGCACATTAGAAGAGCGTTAACCTCATCAGAAAGCCATAGACAGAAAGGCCAGCTCTGCCCCGCGGTCGCCCACAGCCCGCTAACTACCCATAAACACCAGCTGCATGTAATGAAAAGATGTGCTTAAGATTTTATGGGCTTCCCGATATGTCATGTCCTGAATCGATATGTGTTTATAGGGTTAGAGGACACCACAGGCTGATGGACTGCTCAACTTTAAATTTGTGCATTTTTGGCCATGCAAAACTCAATGCAAGAAACTATACAGATGCGTTTCCCAATTTCAGGGATCAGAATACTATTGAATTTTCACTTATTATCAAGTGAATGCATGGGTTGATGACATGTATACATTGAATGCAATGTAAATTGCAGTGCATAAAAGTATCTGCCTAATGCATTTAGTTTGTTCTATAATATACTACTATATGGTATACTACCACATACTATATAATTAATAATTAGAATTATACTAATGGGTCAAACCACCACTGATTTTAAAGGGGTCATATGATGCGGTTATTTTTATGTTTTTTTTAGTTTACCTTTCCCTTTGAAATGTGTTACAAGCTGTTAGTGAATAGAGAAGATACCTAAAGTTGCAAAGATTAAAGAGACCAAAAGAGATATTCTTTATAAAAGATATGTGTGTTCAGCACATTTATGGAGGATTGATTCCTGAACCTGACAGAACAGTCTAGGCTGGCTGTGCACAGAGAGTAGAAAGTGAGGCAATTGTACCTCTGCAAGAACAGTCTGCTGCTGCTGACTCACAACCTTGAAGTAAGTTATGTTTTCTTATTAAAAGAACCTGCTACTTACTATTCAAAGGCAAGTTTTTAGCTGTGAAGGTAGTGCTTGTTGTTTGTTGTTTCTCTGATCACTAATGGAGACATAGTGTTATGTTTACGAGGTGCAATGCAACGACCTGTTTCAGGAGGCGGGGCTTAGAGGAGAAACAATAATGCAGAGCATGAGTGTAACGATCACATCTCACCCAGCTAACTGTGTATGTTTTGTGTTTGTTTTCATTCAGGGACTCTTGTCACAGCCCATCTCATCTGTTGTCACGGTTCCCCATTGATGTCTCCGTCCCCCTTGTATGTTGCCACTGACTTAGTTTCGTGTGCATAATCGTGTGATGATCGGGGGAATCACTGCGTCGCGAGCACCAAAACGATGGATCGGCACTCGCTTCGCCATTCGGCGTGTGCCGTTCTCGTGCAAGATGGCCGCCAATCGCGAGACCGCCACACACAAGATGGCTGCCAATCGTGAGACCACCACACACAAGATAGTCATCGCCTCCGAATCTGCACACAAAATGGCCGCCACCCCTGAGCCCGCGCCTCTGTCTTCCATCACCACGGACGTCTCCCAAGTGTACCAAGGCGTCGTGGATGGAGCTCCTAAGGACTACCAGGCTGCTTCTAGTTATGGCGGATTCATATCTTGTTTATCAGACCCCCCGTTGAAGTCTGTAAAGGCTGCTGGTGTGATCATGGCTCCCGCACAGGCCATTATAGAGACTGTTTCTTTGTCCACTGTGTTTCCAGTCATAGCAGTTGCCATGTTGAGTGTGTGGGCCGCACACTGTTCCCAGGAACCCCACTGTTATCCAGTTCAGTCTGGGCCCGAACCTCTCAAACCTGTTAATACCCCTGAACCTGCCAGTGACTTGGATCTGCCCTGGCCCGAAGACCCCGAGCCTGTTAGCACCTCTGAACCCATCATTGACTATAACCTGCCATGGCCCAAGCCACCAGAGACATTTTATGATCCCGATCTGTGAAACGAATGTCTCAGAGGAACCGCCAGTGGCTGCACGAACCCCGGAAAGGTCGACTACAGTCGTAGATTCCCCGGGGGTTCCGCTGGTGGCTGCACAACCTCCGAGTCTGTCCACGAGGGCCGCTCAGGAATTTTCACTAGACCCTGAACCGACCAAGGGTCTTTGAACAGTCACCCTGCCCTGAACTAGCCACAGAGACCTCTGAACATTCATCTCGCCCTGAATCAGCCATGGAGGCTGTTATTGAGCTTTTGCCCGGCTCTGGATCGGCCGAGGAGGCCTTTGAACTGTCACTTCGGCCCTGGAGGGTGTCTTCACGGGTTGGTTCGGCCCAGGAGGATGTCTCTGCCGCCTGCACCGCCCCGGTGGGCTTCTCCACTATGATTCAGCCTCGCCTCTGACACTGATGTTTGCCGGTATCGATCCTGACTGTCTGTTTACGCTCTGTGTGTTATAATAAAAGCCTTGCGTTTAAATCCGAACGGTTCCTCGACTCCCTGAACGTGACAAAATAATGTGTTTTTTGGACCACAAAAACTAAACCAGATAAGCTTAAAAATGTTCTTTTTAGCACCATCACATGACCACTTTAAATTAAAAAAAAAGAAATGGCAACAGTTTATATAACAATTACAACTTTTTTCACAACTGTTTTTTCTTCTCTTTTTTTGCCACTGAAAATATATATTTTTTTGTTTGTGGTTTGTTGTATTTGTTTAAAACATGCTTTGACATATCCTACTAGAAGTTAAATGTTTAGTGGTTTGTGCTGCTCACTAATCCTTAATCCAGACACACACTAACTTGTTGATAAGTTTATAAATGTTTAATTTCAACTTAATTCTCTTCAGACTGTTGCTCTTTCATGAGAAAACTGACTGAAGATGAAGATAATTCATGCAAATGTCTGCAGGGGAGAATGCAACCCTTGCATTGCATTATGAATGGATGTGACATTTCATGATGCAACAGCACACAAACCTGAGCGTGTGTAGATAGAAGAGTTAAGAGTTCAGGCCTCAGTATGAGCAATAATAACAGTCTTAGCAAGCACCGCTAATTGTTTAAAATGCTTTTGACAAAACATTTTATGAAGGTGCTGGCACTTAGCATTCAAAAGATAAAGTGGATGTGAGTTCAGAAGGGGGTGAGAGAGAAGCCGATAAGAGGGTTTGACTGCGGCCTGTGCAGCACTTACATTAATAAACAATGAGCAGCGCTTGGATTTCAGCTCAAGTACATTCAGGCCAAAGTTTTAGCAGAACACAGCCATGAGAGGCCTGAGAAACAATACGACTGTACAGTCAGAATGCTTCAGTGTTGTTTGGGCCACATTGAATATGCAAAGACAAAAAAACCCAAAGAGAATGAGGACTGAATATGGAAAAACATAAATGTGACTTTTACTGTACAATTATGTACAGTATAACCCAATGTTAAACCAATTACAGTGTATCATATAACGATACTGTAAATGGTTAAACATTGCGTTATACATCATACAGGCTTGATGTGGACCAGTTAAAAACCAGCCAGGGGTACGTTTCCCAAAAGCATCGTTAGCTAACTGTGATCGTTAGTTCCATTGAACTCTACGGATCTTGTGACCATGGTTGGTTTTGGGAAACGCACCCCAGTTTAGCACACAGCACACAGTTTCTTCATAACGTGTAAAAACGCAGTATTTGCAATGCCTGAGATACAGGATGAGAATGAGCTTCTCTTTGAAGATGATCTACTGGTTTGGGGCTTCTGAGTGTCTTTTGTCCGTCTTTGCATGTTTCACTGTGAGGGCAAAACTTCAAGAGATCTTCTTCAAGCTGCCTAATATTTCCCGAAGGACAATGTTCTTGTGTAAACATTTGTAAGAAGAGTATTACTATGCAAATGTGATAGACTTGCACTACGTTGGCTGCACCCTTTCTTTGTTGTGCAACCATTAAACTCACAGTCTCAGAATCATTTAGCCTCAAAGAAACAAAGACCTCAAAGAAACAAAGCCCAAAAACAAAGAGCGGCTTTGATGGAGTGACGAACACACTCTTTAGACTAAACACGGGTATACAGCATCTTATCAGAGTAAATCATAACGTCCTTGTGGTTTTTTAATTACAAATGTTCATGACAGTTGTGTGAGGGACAAATCCAAGTTTAGGCATTGATAACTGCAGAGAAGAAGACAATTGAATTGACATCTTCAGTTTCATACAAAGCATCGTTTAACTTTAGAAAACTTTAAATACGTTTTTTGCAATAGTTTTGGATGTTTAAGGCCATCTACATTCTCTTAATTGGAAATATTCTTTTGTTTTTCAAAGAAGAAAAGTCTGATGGGTTTGGAGCAGTATTTTACAATAAAATAACACAAGTTTTTCACTGTAATTATCACAAATATTGCAGTTTTTTTAACAGTAAAATTACATATATTTGGATGCTAATCCATTTAAAGATCTTCACTGTTTGTTGTTTTAACAGTTTTCATATTGGTCTGTTAAAATATCTTCTACAAATCTAATTCCTTCAGGCTCCCAGATCTCATGCATGTGTGATCTTCACTGTTTGTTGTTTTAACAGTTTTTACTGTAAAGTATACTGTAATAATTTTTCCTTCCAAAAATCATAAAAAAATTACAGTATTTTACAGTGAATTTACATATTATACAATGTTTTTTTTCTTGTGAAAAACACAGATTTTACAGTATTAAAAATGTGTCAATAAATCAGTTGTGCATGCAGAATCGTACTAGTAGATTTATTTATTAATTTATTATCAGTTTCAGTAAAAGATAAATAATATAAAGATTACTGAAGTACGCTTTACAAGAAAATACTAGTTCACAGTCTCTAAATGTCACATTTAAGTCTATGCACTAATTTCTGAGTGAAGCTGTTTCAGTTTTTTCTTTTTACACATACTTTATACACAATTCATCAAAACAAGTGTTTATATATCAGCATAAGTGATGCTTCTCCAGTAAACTGACGGATTTTTAGTGGAATACTGATTTTCCAGAGATGTCTTGTCTTGATTATTAGGTAAAATGACCTTGTTCTAACTACAGTATGTTTACATACATTTATTGCAAAACCGATCATCTGATAAATCAGAAAAATCTGATGTCCATGGCGCTGAAAATGATTGTATGTTTGTTTCAGTGACTGTACGTTATGTTCTCCCTTGAAGGGTCCTCAACAGAGAGGACATCTAAAAGGGGAATTGTTGAACAGCAGCTTTTGCCTTTGGTTTTCCGCAGGGATGCCTGGCCCAGATAAAGCGAGTGCTGCAGTTCTGCTCACAAGCAAACGATGTCCACTAGCATATGTATGTTTCTCACCGCACAGATCAATTATAGATCGCCCGACCGTACGCCTAGCTGCCATTCCTACTCACATCCAGCTACATTTCATGACTTGTGTGTTCAGAAGCAGGTTGGGCTACAACACAGAAGAGCATGAGTATGCGAACTTTGATAAAGTTATCATTAAGCCATTGCTCATAAATTCAGGGTGTATATAATATATATAAGCTTTGAACGAAGATTAATGCACTTAGCAAACAACACTGCTTATTTCATGGATAAGTATTATTATTGTATTTAGTGTCTTGTTTTTAAGTTGTTTCTACTTAACAGAAGTGAAACAAAACACAAAATACAATAATATTAAACAGTAAAGACTATCAAAACAAGTCGTAATATCTTTTGCAGTGTTGCTCCTGAAATAAATTGAAGGTTTTTAGATATTTCAGCTCATAAAAGACTAATCACAAACTTACGAAGAAGTCCTTTTGCAATAAAACACATCTGTCAGCGTCTGGAGACAAAATACATAACAAGAATGATATCCTAAAATGTCTTTAACTTGTTGTTTGGATGTTTGAGGTACATGCACTATATAAACACACACACATACACAGTGAGTAGTAAACATAATAATAGTGTTAATAGTGAGTAGTAACAATACAATATTAATTATAAGTAGTGACCACCCAGAAATGTGCCAAAAATATATGTTAAATGACTGTTTACCTGTCTGGAAACAGTAGTTGTTTTAGTTTCATTTTGTGACTCTACTAGCATAGACATGACACACTTCAGCTACGTTAACAATCACACTGTTTGTGACGCCAAAGAGTTGATTTGCAATTTTTGGAACAATAATCCTCAGAAAAACAGTCTGGAGTTGATCAAACTTGAGTCACTTTGCAGAAGGATTAAAGAATGGTCACGTGATCATATTGGTCTGTTAAAATATCTTCTACAAATCTAATTCCTTCAGGCTCCCAGATCTCATGCATGTGTGTTTTCTGCTGGAGTTTCTCACGATTCTCCTGATGACTCATTCAGCAACCAAACTATTAATTTAGCAGCACAAACTTGCTGAGATCTTGCACTGCGATGCATTAGCATTCAGTGTTGATGAGCGTTTTTCTAGCAGCAGAAGCGCTCGGGGCTTTTGCTCGACTTGTTTGCATAACGTCAAAAACCAAGGCAAAAATAGACTTGATTTAAGCAGGGTGTGAAGTTGAGTTCGGTCTCTATCCTGGGTGGATAAATATTGACTGTTATGGAGCAGATGGCCAAAGTGTTAGATTGGGTTTGAGGGAGAGAGAGAGGCAAACTCTGGGATCAAGACTGACATCTGGTCTCGTGAACACGGTTTATACGTCAGTTTGTCTCATTGAGAGATCAGAACAACTTCTCCAAACCACAAATCACTCCCTCTACTTTTGTCTTGTTTTTCAGTAAAAATATCTTAAAAAAAAAAAACTAAATTAGTGCTGTCAAATAATTAATCTAGATTAATCGTATTCAAAATAAAAGTTTTGTTTACAAAATATACGTATGTGTGTATTATGTAAATTTATTATGTGTATATTATAAATACAAAAACATGCATATGTTTAAAAAAATATGTCATATTTATATAATAAATATATTATGAAATAAAAAAAAACATCAATATATAAATGTACATATTTTTTTTAAATATATACTTTATGTGTGTTTATATAAAAATACAAAATAAATATACACAGCTTATTGTAATATAAACAATATATTTTTTAATGTGATTAATTGGATTTAATATATATACACACATACATACATTATTTGATATATAGTATGTTTGGCACCAAGGACTTAAAAAATGCAATAAAAATGTGAAATATTATTACAGTTTAAAATAGCTGTTCTATGTAAATATATGTTAAAATGTAATTTATTCCCGTGATCAAATCTGAATTTCTTTTTATTAAATGTGTGTTGTAGTTTTTTTTTTTTTTTTATATGTATAAATAATTAGTATTCATTTTTGTTTCAGGTTCGGTTCTTTTAGTCCTTTCTTCAGGGACTGAGGGTTACATACGTTCCCCTTTCAGTCAGTCACTCCGAGTCACGTCAGATGACCAATGAAATTGAAATCCCTACCAAAACGCCATGGATCTGCCCCTTCCAGAGTCCTGGGGAAGTCTTCCCACAAGAGGCCAATTACTGCTATCAAAGCACTTCCCGTTCAGTAAGACTGGAACGTACGGAAGTACAGCCTTCCTGTAGGACGTCCCAGGATATATACTTAAATAGACAGTATTTCAGAGCATATGGAGAATTGGAGGTGACTGAACCCTCTTCAGGTAGCAGAAGGTCTGGTGGGGAAAGACAGGCTCTAGGTCTTAAACGTGGAAATACATACATGGAGTCCTTTCAGGTAATCCACATGGGCCTCAGCCCTTTATGGTTCTCAGAGATTCATCATGAGGGTGCCAGATGCTCCATGCTTCGCTCCAACCCCTGCTGCAGAAATCATAGCACAACTCTGATCAGGCATCTCCGGGGGTCTTCTCATTGAGAAGAACACCACTCAATGAACAGGTTCCACTTTAAAGCGCAGTCAGCTCTCATAGATGGCACTCTCTCTGAAGATATGGTGTCAACTACCCATTGGGTTAGGTCACCTAGAAGACATGGATGCCTGCACAAGGAGGGGCTGTCACGAGGAGCATGAGTTCTGGTAATCAGGTCCGGGTTGACCAATAGGGCAATACAAGTAGGACCTGCTCCTCGTCCTCCCTGACCTTGCACAGTAACTGTGCTAGAAGGCTCACTGGGGGTTGCTCACAGGGAATAAAACAACTATCAATGAGAGGTCTCTGGAGAGGCAGACAGGTCTACACGAGCGGCTCTAAAAAGCTCCCAAATCAGCTGGGGATGGAGTCTCCATTCTCCTGGAAGTGTAGCTAGTGACAGCTCGTCGGCGGGTGAATGGCTCGAAGCGACCTCAGATGCTTCCGACTCCATAGGAGGAGGTGGCAGGGGAGCGCAGACCACCTTGTCAGTTGATGTACGCAACAGTCGCTGTGTTTTCTGTGCGGACTAGCACGTGCCTGCCCTGTAGGCCCCTCTTGAGATGGTGAGCTATGAACTGTACATGGGCCCCCGCCCGGTGGTGGCAGGCCAGTGTCACTTGGACCTGGTGAGTGCCGCGTTGCCACGCCCACCTTGGGACTGAAGCGGTCTCATATGAAGTTGCCCGAATGATGTGACTGCCGCTGCCATATGCCGCAGGAGACTCTGAAGATATTTCAGTGGGACCGCTGTCCTGCCCGGATGTGACTCGGTGTAACCGACTAAAAGGGAATTATTAAGCGTGATATTTTAAGGAAAATGTTAAAACTGTATAAGGGAAAAAAAAGCGTTCATTATATACAGAAAAATAATACAAATATTAATATTTTTGTGGAAACAGTGATGCATTTTATTTATTCTTTGGTGAATAGAAAGTTCAAAAGAAAAGTATTTATTTGAAGTAGAAATCTTCTGTAACATTATAAATGACAGTTACTTTTGATCAACTCGATGCATAATAACTTTAATGTAAAAAATAGTAATAAACGTAAGTTTAAAACTATGACTTTTGCTTGATCAAACAGCCCTCACATCTGCAGACAGGAGTTTTTTACTTGGCCACACATCTTTAGGTGATGGGTTTGTGTCCTCCAGCTTTATTTAGCGAAGACTGAGGTTTGAGTTACTGAGCCACAGGTAACGGGATCTGTCCGGAGCGATCCTCTCCCCTCACGAGGAGCTGTTATCTGCGTCTCAAAGTGGCCTCTTCAGAGATAAGCATCCTCACACTCGCAGCGGTGTCAATGCTCGAGAGAGACGTCACTCACTTTGGCAGAGTGTTGTGATAAAGCGCCCAAGGCTTTGCCACCCTGTATGTTTCAATCCAGATCACTTTCCCTAGATTAAATCCAGCAGCGGCTGTCTGTCCTGATTGTCCTTTGGCCCATCAGGAAGAGTTATTCACGGAGATGGCCGTACAATTGGGTCATTTCACCCGCGGCCATCGTTTATTTAATTTGGTTCATTCTGTGAGGTCACAGTCGGTGTATTGCATCGAGTAGTGTTATTTTAGAATCTTTACTATTCTTACTATTTACTCATGTTTTAACAACTGTATGCACTGTAAAAATCCATGGCAAAAATTACCACGTAATGTTTGCTCAAATCTATAGACATTTCTTCCAATCCAAACACAATACAACACAATAACTCAAAATATATGTAAAACACCTGCAAAGAAATATGACAAATGTCTTTATATTACTACAGTGCATTGGGTGCATAGATTTTTTCTATAATGTATTTTTATTTTTTTTTACTTTCCTTGTATAACTTTATTTTAGTCTATTTAGTTTTTATTCATTTTATTAACATAAATATTTACATAAATTAAATAAAACAGAAAATTAAAAAATATTTTTAAATACATTAAATTTGTTAGTTTTTATTAGCCATTGTTTAGGTTTTGCTTGTTATATTAGCGCTTCAAATTAAATGTTTACTAAATTTGAATAATATATATGTATATAACATTTTATTTCAGTTAACTGTAATAGCAAAATGTAAAATGTTTATGTCATTTTAATATACTTAAACGTGTTAGTTCATGATAGCACTGGCATGTTTGTCACCTTAAAATATATAGTAAGTTATTTAATATTAAATAGTGATAAAAAATTGCTAAATATATTTTATTGATATCTTAAATGCATGTAAACTTTGAAAAAAAAAAAAAAAGTTTTAAAATATTTTTTTTTATATTTTGTGTAATATTTATGATTGGTTCAAATCATGTCAGAATGACCATAACTGCAAATTTTATACTACATAGACTGATCACATCTTTCTCAAATTTATGGCAAAATCTGACATGGAATTTTAAGAGTTTTCCTGCTTCGTGATGTTATTAAAGGTAGTCGGGGAGCATCTGTGACACACACAGAATATCTGTATTATATGTAATTTTAATATAGCTGAGGAGTCTTTGTTCTTCTTCTCTTTTTTTTTTTGCATTAATTAATGCAGTATTTTCCTGTCATCAACAGCAAAGCTGCACATGGATTTATTTTGGCATTATGAATGTTGCCATAGAAACTAGTAGTTTGTGAGTCAGAGGAGGTGAACAGCTCAGAGCAGAGTCTGGTGATTACGGTAACTCCACATGAACACTTTTAGAAGGCTTGTTTTTCAGAAGCCCTGATAGTGAGCATGACACGTCAGTGAGTAACTCCAGCCAGATCTACGGACACACAGACAGAAACACATCTTACAAACCACTGTCAGTCACCCTCAACACCCTAGCAACCATGCACAGCATAGTATTGATCAATATAGTATTGATTAATATTTTAAATTAGCTTTTATTTTTACATTAAATTCACTTTTTTTTTATTTTTTAAAATATATTTAAGTATTTTATTCATACTACTCTTTATATGTTTACATACTATATACTATATATGCTATTATCAGTGATGCTAATATGACCAATTTTTCCAGTAACGACTTATCTAACGCGTTACTATTTCCATACCAGTAATCAAATTAAAGTTACTTGTCCAAGCCACTGTACATTACTATTTCTTTAATTTTTTTTAAGCAAAACTATTTGGTTTCTTCTTGCATCTCGGGGAGTGACATCATGTATGCAACAGGTCAAATTTTCAGGACTACTCACCTACGTAGCCCTGCGGCTAGCGACACACAAACAACAATGGAGGGAGGAGAGAGATATGCGTTTCCTAGCTGGAAATATAGTCACTACTTTGAGATTGTATCAGCCAAAGAGGATAATATTAAGGTTCGTTGTACACTCTGTGTTGGCGACAAAGTGTTGGAGTTTTGGAGTTGCAGCACGCAACAGTGAAACTCTGAGAGAGAGTCCCACCTGGTGGTGCAAAGCAGAGAGCTGTGACCGCTGCAGAAGGTCGTCCACCACCCAAACAACAAAAACTGGACTTCAGTACAAAACCAGTAAGTGGTGGAGAGTTAAAGAAGTTGGTCGGGCAGTATGTTGTAGAGGAAATGCTGCCAGTATACACTTTTGACACCTCTTTTCGTGCCATTATAAAAAAGATCCCTACTACTGTTAACGCTGAGCTGCCTTTTTCTTCTTACCTAGAGAAGGAGTATGCAGAGATGGAGAGAAATATGAAGGCTGCACTGAATGAGATTGACTTTGTTTCAAGTACCGCGGATATTTGGACTTTGGATTTAGACTCGTTTCCCTAAAAAGTGTTTGTTTTATGAAGTCAAGAAAGACTTATTTTTCTAAAAGGTATTTATGTTATATGAGGTCTTTATTTATTTTTATACAAACAATTTTTCTGTATTTCTGTCAGGAAAAAGTTTTTAAGTTCAACTTAACATGTCAGGAGATACATTGTTGACGTTACTGTTAAAATGCACCAACAATAAAGTAAGCATTGGCAAAACAGGTTGTAGTTTTTATGTTGGGGGTGCTATTGGCAGCTGTTGAAAATAACTAATAAAGTAACTTGTAATCTAACTTAGTTACTTTTAAAATAAAGTAATCAGTAAAGTAACTACGTTACATTTGAAAGGAGTAATCAGTAGTCAGTAATTCGATTACTATTTCAAAGTAACTGTGGCAACACTGGCTATTATTATATTTCAAGAGTTCACGCTTTCCTCATAATGATTAATAAGCAAATTTGGCGAGCTGTCTGGGGAGCGAGTCGGGA
>JAUYWG010000055.1:18965271-19002828 GCA_034779775.1 Enteromius afrohamiltoni | reverse complement strand
AACAGGCTTACAGCTGTGTATGATTACTCGTTCAGCAATCCTCTCGAAATTATGTTAGTTTACAAAAACATTCACTTATTGATTCATAATTTGATTGAATCTATTACTGTTTTAGCAATTTTATTATTTCAACATATTTACAAAATTAAGTTTTTACACTTTTTTTTTTTTTTACCTCAGTTTAAACGTTTTTTGTCAGGTTCATATTTTTGATATTTTCTTAATTTTTTCCTTTATTTGTAAATTCTTATTCTCACAGTCACTCAGAGCATACGCAACCAAGTAGCAAAATTAAGGCTACAAAGTAACTCGATTAAAGTTTGCTCCTTTTAATTACCCACATTGCACCATAACACGAGTCTTCAATCTGAATCAACTTCTGCAGCACAGAAACAAATCAATCAATCCCAATCAGCTGAGGCTTTTTTATTAAATACTGCTTTCCTCATCTGTGCAGTAAATTAGCGCCGGCCTCATATCGCTGTCGCTCTTAACCTTTCGACGGCGTAAAGTCTTCTATAGCAGCTCTGGGACAATAGAGTCACGTTTAATGAGCTTCGCGTCTCCATTAATTAGATACGTGGCTGTTGTCAGGCGGATCACGCCACCAGAAAAACCCACAGCTAGGCACGTAACAGAATGAAGACATTATTCAGCTTTTCTCCAACTCAAAGGCGCTAATGAATAGTGAACGATGGAGTAATGGATCCAGAGCCGTTTATGAGGATCCCCGAGGAGATTCTTCCATGTTCTGTGAGAGATTCGCACAATCTGATCTCAAACTGAATTAAGATCTTCTCCGGACTGGATATGAATGACTCTTAATGGCGTCTCTCCCAAAAGCCACAGGCTGGGTTTCCAGAACGTGTCGGGTTACCATTGTGAGATTCTCATTCAAATTGAGTCTAATATCATTTTCTCCCTCAAGACAGCCTGTCTCCATCTCAGCACCTTTTAATAAGCAGAAAAACGTCGACTGATCCTTTCCTCTCTCTGACCGGCTTTCAGCTGTCTGTCACAGCACAATGATAACATCTCGGTCCTCACCAAACGTGTAATTAAACTCTCAAACATGCTCTCAGAAAGGCAGTTCGCGGCTTCATTTTGGCTGTTTTCAGAACCAGCTCACTGTTTTTCCAAAGAATCACTGTAAATGAAGCTTTACTAACGCAAGCACTCCTTCTGCAAGCACTTCTGTGCACAAACATAGCAGTTCATTGTTTAAAAAAGGGCTGCTAAAACTAGAAAAGGACTCCAGCAAATAAAGCAATCAGTGGCATTTCCAGTAAAAGTTATGTGCTGATTTTTATGTTGTACAGTATGTGCATGTATATTTGTCTTGTTTAAGATATAAATAGTACTTGTAGTACTAATAGCTCTAATATTTACTGATATTTATTCACATTTAGAGTTAGCATTTATTTTCATATATTCAGTTTTCATTTTAAATTTTATTCATTTTAGATTTTAAATTCATTTTATTCATTTTCAACATTTAGCTTTGTTTTTAGTTTAGTGACTATATTTCAATTCAATTCAGGATTTCAGTATCTTTCCCAAAGCAACATTTCTAATTGTCATTTAAGTTTTCTAATCTAATATCCGATTGGAAACTTAATTTCAGAAGAGTTGCCTTGGAAATAAAATTAATACAATTAAATAAATAGATAAAGATTAGAAATTAAATTAAATAATCCAACTTCAGTTTATTTCAGTTACTTGCCCAAAGCAACATTTTTATTTAATTTTCATTTTGTTGTTTTTTCCAAACTAATATCTCTATACTAATTTTTAAGTTTATATGTTTTGAAATTGAAAATTAAATGTAAAAAAAAATCAAAATGGGAAATGTTGCTTTGGCAATTTGAGTTGATAAATAAATAAATTAATAAAGTTAAAAAAGCAGAAATTTAAATTAGATATTAGATTACAAATAATTAAACTTATACAACTTAACTATTGTTAATTGGACAACATATTTAAAGAACTTAAACTTAATACATTCAAATGAAATGAGAAATTGGCAATCTGACCTGAAACTGAAATGAATGAATGAGTGAATAAATTTGAACTTTATTTACATTAGGACAAAAAAATGCAATAGTGCTAATTAACAATCACAACCCCGTACAGGACTGTGTGTGTGTGTTAGTTTGGCGGTCTGACAGCGATTTTTTTGATCTAATATAGCATGTTAATGATTAGTGCTGTCGTTTTGTCCTGTTTGGCAAAGTCTCTTTTGGCACACATGAACATCACTTTAAACAACTGGTGTAATCATGTTATTTTTTGGCTGTTAAACTTGCAAAAAACTCCCTGCACGTTTTCTTTTTAAGTGGGAGTAAGAAACACAGCAACTTGAAGAAATTACAGTGTGACATTCTCCAAATGTTAAAAATAATCTCTTCCAGGTTTTCATTCACGACCCGTCATGAATATCAGCAATGGCTGACAGCGTGGTCTTATTAACCCCTTGTCAGCGTCCGACATAAGTAGTGACATTTCCTGAAATATCGCCACCGCCTGCTGAGAAATAACGGCAAAAGTGACATTCAGTGCGGCATTACAAGCCTAAAACAGTGCTAAACGTGTCACTGATGCAACTAGTGTCCCAGACACTCGATACACTGGACAGCTTTCAAAAGCCAACACGAATCCCCCCCGTGCATTCCAGGAAGACGTGAGGAGGTTTTTGAGTCACGCAAGGCCGGTGGGAGAAAAGATGCTAAAATAGAGATTCTGCCGCTAATTGCTACTATTGCCATATCATGATATCTTTTAAAAGACAACGTTCATGTGACAGCACAACTACAGACACTATTGTGTTCTTCTCTGCGCCTCGTGTCGAGCAAACACAGGTCCTGAGCTCTAAGATTGACAGGTAATGAATGTCCTCTGACTAGCTGAACAATAGGGTCCCGTAGTCTTTTGTGCCTCGGAGGCAGGCGTGATCTCAGGACGAATGTTTTAATCATGTGTCAGGTTTTCGTTGTGATGTTTCATTACGGCACCTTTACATGACAGAATTGAGTTGTTTTGTCCAACAAGTGTTTTTGTAGCATGACTAATTGCTTTGTATGGCATTGTGGATGTAGCTTTAAGTGAACATGCATTTTGAACATTAAATAAGCAAACAATTTATTTAAATAAGTATTACTATGTCTGATTAATTGTTGCAAATCTAAGGAAGCCTGTTTCTGACATCGATTAAAAAAGGGAAAAAAAAAAGGTTATTGTGACTTTTTAAGTAATTTTATCTATGACTTTTATTTAAAAGTCAGAATTGCGAGATTTTAAGTCAAAACTGCGTGATATAAAGGCAGAATTGTGAGATATAAAGTCAGAATTCCCAAGATATAAAGTTATTAATGCGAGATTTTAAGTCATAAATGTGAGATATAAAGTCCTAAATGGGAGATTTTAAGTCATAAATGCGAGATATAAAGTCATAAATGGGAGATTTTATGTCAGAATTGCTTGATATAAAGTCATAAATGCAAGATTTTAAGTCATACTGTAAATGCGAGATATAAAGTCCGAATTGTGAGATATAAAGTCATAAATGCGAGATATAAAGTCAGAATTGCTGAGACACATCTGAGACAACTCAAACATGCAATTTAGTCTGGGACTAGCTAAAGCCTTGTCTGTGAAACTGGGGGATAAAGTCACAATTGCAAGATATAAACCCACCATTCTGAGAACATATCGGTCTTTATTCTGTTTAAACAGGACTGTTTATCTCACAATTCTGAGAAAAAAAGTCAGAATTGCAACTTTATATCACACAATTCTCACTTCTGACTTATATTATACGTTGTACGTCGAGTCAAAATAAGAAGCAGGAATGCTGCGCTCACAGAAAAAAAAACATAAGTCAGTTATTAATGTTATAATTTTAAAAATAGAAATATTTTTGTTTTTGTTCCCATCAATCTGTTTCAGAGGACATGTGATAATCCATCGGAGGTGTAAAGGTTAGTTTTACATCACAGTTCTGTCTGAAAAGACACAAAACTCTTATATTAACTGGTCTTTTTTACATTTACTCTTTAATCTGATAGCTCCAAAATTAAAAAGACACAGCTAGCTTGGCACTTGTACCTTAGCAAGCTAGAGTCAAAGCAGCTTCCCAGATGTTCCTCACTTCACCCAAACCTTTCGTTAGTAAAGTTGGTGTCAGGCTGAGTGTAGTGTAGCATGTCCTTGTTCGTCCTCTGTGGGGAGTAAACTTCTACAGAGCTATTTCAGGCGCTTGTGAGGTTTGATGTGATCCGAGCGTGTGAATGCGAGCTGTTTTGGCTGACATATGTCTGTGCCGTGACTGACATGTTTTTCCAGGAGATGACAGATACCTCCTCTCACTTTGTCACCAACACAGAGCTGTGTCATTCCTACGCCGTGCTTTTAGCATGAATAATGCAGTCGGCCTTGAAAATGCTTCTGTGAATGTTGCGACGTATCTGCATCAGTCCTGCATGGCTGTTTGTGACCTAAAAGACCCTCTTAAGCCAATATCTCATTTATTCCTTTAAACTCATTACAAGGCCAGAGGAAAAGATTTTGATTAAATATTAATGCAGCCCGAAGATTATATAAGCCTTTATAAATGATTCCTGCAATTTACTGCAACAAGACAGATAATATTCCTCATCGCTAACAGTGTCCTAACTAGACACAATGCGTCAAGCGATAAAAGCTTCCAATTAAATCTGAGTTTCGGTCTGAAGCTCTGGCCATGACTCATTTTGTGCAGTCCACATTATATTATGTTTTCCAGACTTGTGCATCGGTCAGCCCTGTGTCTGGATTCAAATCAATGTCCAGGACTCGTCTTTTCTGACTGATTCCCAGGAGAGGGTGAGGAGAAGTCAGCAACATGTTTTTTTCTAGAGAATAATGGCTCTAATTGGTAAATGAGTGTTGATTGATTCTCTATTGAGTGTGGGCCGCCATCGGCTGAACCCGCGAGTGAAGGATGTCTTTAAATAGAGCCTGTGACAGGAGGAGGACACCAGAGCCCATCTACATTCCCACAGAGACGATCGGAGAATCACACCACCTTCAGCAGTCTGTTTACACCACAGTAAAGCTGTCAGACGCTGACCGATAAACCATCCTCACCCAAATCGTTTTAGTGAGGAAATCATCATCACCCAAACATTGTTTTTTAAGCAGTTTTAAAATACCATGAAGTGTTTACTTATTTCTTTTTTTTTGCATCGTGACATTATATTCCTGACATTTAAGCACATTCTTTACAAAAATGACTTCAATCTACAAAACAATCTGTGGAAAAAAAACTAAACGGTTTATTTACTTAAACAAATTAATGTGTTATATGTAATTTATCTTAAAAATCATATAGAATGCAAAAAAAAAGAAATATAAAATACCAAAATATAAGAATTGTATTAGAATTGAATTAGAAAATTACATTTTATATATATTTAGAGAATTTTATAGAAATTTTGGCCCATATTGATAAAAAAGCATCTTGCAGTTGATGGTGATTTGTGGGGTGCACATCCAGGGCACAAAGCTCCCGTTTCACCACATCCCAAAGATGCTTTATTGGGTTGAGATCTGGTAAATGTGGGGGCCATTTTAGTACAGTGAACTCATTGTCATGTTTAAGAAAACAATTTGAATTGATTCGAGCTTTGTGACATGGTGCATTATCCTGCTGGAAGTAGTCATCAGAGGATGGGTACATGGTGGTCATAAAGGGATGGACATGGTCAGAAACAGTGCTCAGGTAGCCCATGGCTTTTAAACGATGCGCAATTGGGCCTAAAGTGTGCCAAGAAAACATCTCCCACACCATTACACCACCACCAACAACAGCCTGCACAGTGGTAACAAGGCATGATGGATCCATGTTCTCATTCTGTTTACGCCAAATTCTGACTCTACCATGTGAATGTCTCAACAGAAATCTAGACTCATCAGACCAGGCAACATTTTCCAGTCTTCAACTGTCCAATTTTGGTGAGCTTGTGCAAAATGTAGCCCCTTTTTCCTATTTGTAGTGGAGATGAGTGGTACCCGGTGGGGTCTTCTGCTGTTGTAGCCCATTCTTTGTAAACCCTAGAAATGGTTGTGCGTGAAAATCCCAGTAACTGAGCAGATTGTGAAATACCGTCTGGCACCAACAACCATGCCACGATCAAAATTGCTTAAATCACCTTTCTTTCCCATTCTGACATTCAGTTTGGAGTTCAGAAGATTGTCTTGACCAGGACCACACCCCTAAATGCATTTAAGCAACTGATTACAACAACTTGATTAGATAATTGCATTAATGAGAAATTGAACAGGTGTTCCTAATAATCCTTTAGGTATATATATATATATATATATATATGGAGTTCCCACTTCCTCAATAATAACCATATTATAAGCATCTTTGGCATCCTGTCAGGGGAGCAGTCAGGGAGCTTGGCAGACCCTGAGCCCTCAGGATTTAACCCTTAGGAGGCTGGGGGCTGGGCAGAGCTAGGTGTCCGGGGGCTGGGGAAACTGAGGAGAGGGAGCTGTCGATATTTAAAGGGATGTCTCTTAGCTCTGATAGGGTAATCATCATGTAATAGATTGGAGACAGCTGGTTAATCGTTCGTGTGTTAATTTCTAAACATTTATTTCTTGTTTTGCCTCTTTGTGTATCACTTTGGACTGTCTCTACATTTACGACTTTTTTCTGCCTGCCCCGACTATTCTGCCTGTTCTCTGATTACGAGTTCATCTTGCCCTCTGATATATCTGTTTTGCCGTTTATTTTGACCCTGCTTGCTCACTTTGACAATAACCACCTGCAAATGGATCTGAACGTGTCTGGCAAATCACTACACTGTATAAGTAAATAAATGCTTTAAACCTTTAGTATTGGTCAAGCTAAGAGATATTTTAGCTCTGATAGGTTAATCAGGTAATAGATTGGAGACAGCTGGTTAATCCTCCCAAAATTTGTTGGATAGATAATATAGATTAATATAAATATATACACGTAAATATTTTCCAAATATATTTTGCATGCGTGTAAAATGTATATTAGTATAATATTTTTAAATGTAATGCCATTTTAATGTAATGGAATCTACCTTTAAAATGAATGAGAATTAAATCTCTAAATGCATTTCAATTACCATAGTACTATAAAATCCCATTCTTATTTCTGCAACAAAAAAATAAATAAAAAAAGGAAAAAAAATAATAATAATTTAGGGATAAGAATGTGAAAATAAAATAAAAATTATGTCACTATGCAAGAAATTCTTATTGGACTTTCTAATGGACCTTCATTTACACAACTACACTCACAGCAGAGCAACCGTAGTAAGAGTTATTTTAGGTTATTTTAAATTGGTAATGCTTGTCACAGCAAATACTGCATGTAAAGTTCACACAGTTTTGTCCGAGTGTATGGTGGATATATCAGCATCAGACCAGGCCGAATCGCACGACTCATGTAATGCATTAATATCAGGCAGAATCCTCATGAAGGATGATAAATGTCAAAGTGCATGAGTCATCAGCGCTTTAATAAGACCCAGCCTCATCAGGATGTCGAGCGGCGCTCTGATTTCAAACACGGTGACTCACAAAGAGCCGCATTCACACCTGAACTCCAGCATCAGCCATTAATAGCCCACGGGTTCTCAGCATATCACACCTTTATTTGGGAGCGCAAATTAATCTGCCATTTACAAAAAGCACTGTTTGTGTGCAACTTTCTGTGCGTCATCGTTTCTGTGCTTAATTACGTGCCTCTCTGTTTCACACGGTGGCAGAGTGTCTCAGATCCAAGTACAGCGCCTAATTCAATAATTGCCGTTTATCCATAAACTCGCCTGTTACTGAGGCGTATTGCTCCTGCTCCTCGCGGCTCGCAGGGCTCTTATTACATTTATTTGACGGCCTTAAATAAAAACTGGCTGCATAACAGCGGCCGAGCGGATGCCGTGTATCCTGCTCCTAAATGAAATTACTCCGTCTGCCAGACGAGGAGACTGTTTGTCTGCACTTGAGAAAGGAGGGAATGGAGACTTATGGATCCAAATGGATTTCAAATAGAATTTAGAGCCAGGCTTTGGTTTCTCAAGCACGGCCGCCGTCTTTAACAACACTGAGACGCTGGTTTTACTGTATATATGAAATCACACAATATCTGTGATATGAAGGAGGAAAACTGGTCCATAGGGTCAGAAGTAACAAATAAAACTGGCTTTATAAGTAAATCAATGCTTCAGACATTTAGTATTTGTCAAGCTAAGAGATGAAAAATAGTTTTTATGCATATTTTTGAATATATAAATGTATATTTTTAGTCGTTTTAATTAGCGCTGGGATTGACTGTGATTAATCACATCTGAAATATATATTTTTAAATTCATAATATATGTGTGTCCTGTATATATTTATTATGCATACTGTATATAAATACATGTACGTACATGCATGTGCATATTTAAGAAAAATTAAGATAATTACCTGCAGCCTAATTTTCTATGTAAGAATAATCCTTTTTAAGTGAAGTAATCTTCCTAAGAAAACATTTAGCAACTTTTGCACATTTTTTTGCAGCCGTTTCTGTGGGAAAACCAGATGTTCTATTAGGATGCTACTTCATGGGGCTGTCATAATGAAGATTAATGCTTGTTTAAGCATTACAGCTATTCACTTGATTTCTGCCATCCGTCACATGCTGAACTCAACAGAAAATATGATAAATATGCACATATATACGCAACGTCTCATGTTGTTGTTCTGCAAAATCTGCTAAAATGTATAACCATTTGGTTTTAAATGAGGCCTTATAGTATGTAAATTACATTTCATGCCGTTTAAAGTTGTAATAGATCTTAATGGCTTACTTCCAATAACTATTTTATTGTTTATGGCCATTAGTGAAGGAAATCTATTAATCGCTGTAAATATTATAGAGCAGCAGCTCAGTGACAGAACAGTAAAGCACAACGCCATCCTGATGTTTGATGATCGACCTCTGATAGCCTGATGTTATTCTCCATTTTTCTTCCAATATAATGGATCTCTGGGACGATTCTGTCAGCGTGTCAGGCACAGACGGTTATCTGGAGTGGGTTTGTGGTCCATGTGCTCAGATCAGAGCTGTGTCTCTGCGGATGATTCATCTCCTGTAGTTTTGCCGTTATTGCTCGGCCTCTCGGCTCACATATTTACCGGCCCACACCTGTTATTCATTCTCAGTGCTTTCCTTCAGAACCTCTGGGGTCTGAGCCTCGCTTCAGGCGTTCAGGATGACAAATAGAGTGATGGAGCCACCAGAACATACTCCTGCTTCTCTTCTGAGAACTCAAAGAAAAAAACTACTATCTACCCCACAATGTGTGTGAATTTATGCCCGTGTAAGTCTCTGTGTGTTTGTATTAAGATAATAGTTTATTTCTGTGTGTGTGTGTGAGTGTCTGTCTATCTATCTATCTATCTATCTATCTATACTTCAGTATATCTCTCTGAACAAATTTCTCTCTCCATATTTTGTTCAACTGAATAATACATGATTAGTTCTCAAACTCATCTGTGTCTCTTCACCTCTACACATCCAGCGGTTCATCAGTTCTCCGATCACTTCTGCAGGCATCTCATTCTGATCTTCTGCCTGTAAATGTCAGCTCTGTTTTCTCACGTCCCGACCTGATCCCTCAGCCTCACCGTTGCTAAGCATCACGAGCCGAAACCTGAATGGATATAAATGACGGATCTCCCAACAGAGCCTCATACGCTTGACCAGCCCGACTAGGCTTTAATTTCACCTTTCATTCCCTCCAGCCCCACTTTGTGCCTCTCTCCACACATTTTTCTGTCTCAGGGCCATTTTCCTTCAATATCCGGCCCGTGCCGCTTTAGAGTGCTGCTCCGAGGGTTTGTTTGCTGGGGTGTGGCAAATGGAAGCTTTTATTGTTGTCTATTTATTTTAATAGAGCACAAGTCTTATTAACTTCATGGCAGGTTTCCTCGTTCCGCGCGAGTGTGCTTTATAGACTGTAGATTTGCCTGCTCAGTGGTTTCCTTTTTATTGAAGGAACACGGCAACATTTGCATAGAGCTAATTCCCTCCTTGCAGGGAAGTCACGGGACTCAAGAGCCGTATTTCCGTTGCTCCGGCTCTTGAGTGCATTGTAAAAATGCCAGAAAACCAAAGACCCTCAAAGCAGAGAGTTTACAGCGGGTTGCATCACTTGGAGAAAAGCAAAGTGTTTTATGAGAGTTTAACCTCTGTAACATCTTCTTTTCATGTCTGTGAGAACAGGAAAAGGAAACAGTGAGTCTCTAGATAGCTGGCTGTTTAATTTGAGCGAGCGAGAGTCGGGTCACCGTTGAGACGGCTTGAACTGTTTATGTGTAGCTTTTTTTACCACTCGATTCTTCGTGGGGTGGAGAGTGTTTGCTGCTGATATTTCCTAACAGGTTTTGTGGGTCAGTAGCTAATAAAGATGTTTTCGGGGGCTGTTTGACCCCTTGAGGATTTCTGTTAATGGGTTGATTAGCCTTTAACCTTGTGTTGATAAATTTGGACATATTTTGAGCTTAAGCTAAAGTAATAATCAAACGCTCTCCGGCGCTGTCCTCTTTCTGTCGAGAATTTCTTAGGATGATTCAAGTGAATATTATTTGAGGTTCTGCAGCTGTAGACTAATAATATATACATTTCTATAATAAAAAAATGCACACCAAGGCTGCATTTATTTCATGAAAAATATGATAAAACAGTAAAAAAATTATATATCATTTTTATTTAAAATAGCTGTTTGAATAAATCTGAATATATTGCAAAATGTAATCAAAACAGAATTTTCAGCATGAACACTCAAGTCTTCAGTGTCACATGATCATGACCAGAAATCCTTCTAAAATGCTGATTTGCTGCTCAAGAAACAGATTATTAGCGATGTTGAAAACACTTGTGAATGTGATTGACACAATGTGAAGTTGTATTCATTTTTTAGCATGCAAACATTTCTGACTCTTCATACTGGGAGAAACTTGTAGCTTATTTAAATGATGATTAGCTATTCTGGCAAACTAAAATCAATTTTGTACAACCTTTGAAACTAAAACAGTGATGAACAGCAGCTTGTAACTAATTACTGCACTATAAAATAGACCTACAGTATTATGCTTTATAGAGATGCAAATGAATCACTTTTGTGTTTTGGAAATGGTTCCAAAAATAAACCATGCAAATGTGCTTGAAATGAATCAGACTTCCCTGTGTTATTTATGACACACACACACTCACAGAAATGTTTTGAGAGGGTGTTTGTTATTACTGCAGCTTGGATAACCACTCAGCTGTACAGTATATGACAAATAAACAACAATGCAGCATTTTGTCACTTTATTTTGTTACTTTTCTGAAGCTGTAACACTATTGAAAAATGTAGTTAACTTATGGCGCTTTTTCAATGCATAGTACGGTACGGTTCAGTACAGCTCACTTTTGGGGTTTTTTCCACTGGGAACAGTACCTGGTACCTCAATCAGTACCTGGTAATCAACCAAAAATGGCTGTTGCGTGGTCTATTGAGGAAGTACAGACGTTCCTCTCGTTGATAGCCGAGGAGCGGATCCAGCGAGTGCTTGATGGGGCGACGCAGAATGAAAAATACTCCATTGTTATGTGTTTGTTTGTGGTGCGTTTAAGAGAATGTCACGGCAGTAGAGGCGGTGCAACTATAACGACACGTGAATAATCCCGCCCACTCTAAAGCGGTACTAAACTGCAGTGGAAGCACAAACCGAGCCGAACTGAGTCGTGCCGTGCCGTAACGAGCCGTGCCGTGCCGAGTCGCAGGTTTCTCCTCAATAATGCACAAGTTTATAATAGAGAGATGTACTAGCTGCATACAGACACCTCAGCTGTCAATCGCATCGGATGGAGGAACAACACAGTCTTACTCCAAACTCGTCACATTTTCACGCTTGGTCAAGACCCTTTTGCGTCGCTTTTTGAAGCTCAAGGTACCCCTTTTTAGTCACTTTTCCACACAAAGAGTTGCTTTAAATAGGAAACCCTTAGCTTCAATATGCTGACGCGATAATTTTTATCATCATAATTAAAAGATATATTGGGTAAAAACAATGGCATTATTGCATATGGTGTGATTTGTCAATGTAAACGGTACATTTAAATGATATTATTTACACATTTATGAGCACATAACCCAACCCCTGCTCCTAAACCTACCATCTGTCAATAAAACACAAGATATAGCAGGCAGATACATCCACCGTCATCATTTATTTAAAAAATATTAATATTCCTAGTCTTTGAGGCGAAACCATTGATTTGTGAGAGGAATAGACACAGTCCCTGTCTCCGTCTTCTGTGTACTTCCTGTGCGCTGCTGCAGTCTGTGTGTGATGTTAAAAAAATGCTGCTACAAGAATCCTTACGTCAACTTTGGTTGTGAAAAGCCATTGGCTCTTGTGTGTCTCGTGATCGATTGCGTCGTGCTACGGGACTGGAGTATGTTTTCTGAATAAGACGTGAGCATGTTAACAGAGAGGGATCATTTTTAGTAATTAAATCCTTGTGTTTTAGTCTCTTCTTCAGATAAAGTCTTTGTATGACTTCAGAAGACTTGGAATGTTCTGCATTTACTTCAGAAGCGAGATGACTTGAGATTGAGTTTTGTCTTCTCAATATTATATCAAATTTAGTTTAGGCTTAAAAACAGTACGAAGAACCTTTATTCTTAACAGTTTAATGCCTTATAAAGGTATTTGTGAATGACATCTTTTTATAATTAATTGTAACCAAAGGTTATGTGCATTATAATACTTGAATGTTTATTTGTGTTTTAATGCAATAAATTCACTTTTTGCAATATTAGAACTTGTACTGAACCTGGACTACTATTTAAAAAAAAGACTTACTAACTTTATTTAGCCCTTGTGAAGATCTAAAGACTGAATCAACAGCTCAGTGATGTGTTTGGATGTAACATGTTGCCAGGCAATTACAAAAGTTTGATGCTATTTCAAGGCTGTAATATCTAATTCTGTTTGCTATCTGGAATACACTTTTTTTTTTTCTAACACCTTTGACGCAACGAATATCTGAATTATGCATGTGTCAACCTGGCAACCTTCGCTGATGAGAACTAATGCCATTATATGAGAGCTAGATGCGGGCAGAGGAGAGAGAGTTTAATTGAATTTTTTAATGAGTCCACACTTTAAGTCACTCTGCCAGCCTGCCTCAAATACGATAACGTTTCCTAATAAAGAAAATCAAAGTTGGGCTTCCCTCCTAATGAGATTGAAGGTCTGGCAACCTCATTTAATGTGTTACAGAGGAGTGAACAAATATTTGATGGGAAAAACGATGGTGGAAAGGAAACAACAACAAAACAGGGAGAAAGAAGCAAGAAGCCGTTAAGCTCTGTGGCACTGATCCAAACATGTTTCATGCAGTTATTCAACTTTTTCTTTTTCCTTTTTACATGTATATTCTTACAAACAAGTCATGATTTTGGAATCACCAATAGATACTCTTGCAGTGAATGGGTGCAGTCAGAAAAAAAGTGTTTTAGTGTGAATCAGGAGAGAAATCTGCACAGATCGAGCACCATTTACAAGTAAAAACAATTATTGCCGCTATTTTAGCTAGAAGCAATGGTCTTAAGTTAAAAACATCTTCGTTTTTAACAAGCATGCAGCTTTTGGCTTTACTAGATGTTAACTGATGGACTGGAGTGGTGTGGATTATTGGAAGGTTTTTATCAGCTGTTTAAACATGTTTCTGGTGGCACCCATCCACTGCAGAGCATCCATTGAAAAGCAAGTGATAGAATTTTTCCAAATGTGATGAGAAAACAAACTCATCTACATCTTGGATAGATTTTATGGGCTAATTTAAATGTTTCAAACACTTGCAATTGCACGAGTGAGGTCACACGAATTTATATGAATGAGCACGAATTATAATATTTCTACTATTTATTTTAATATTTATTCTAAACAATTTGAATGTTAAAAATGCCATCCACAACCATTTTCACAGCAGTATAAGTAAAATCTAGTTTGAGCTGATTCACAAAAATTATGTAAATTTACCAACCCTACATCTGTTATTGCTACTTAAGTTTAAAAGTTGCTTAATTTTATACTACATAGATATCTGAATCTTCAGTATTTCATAAAGCCATTTTGTGTGAAAAAGTAGTCAAATTACATTAAAATTTTGAATCGATTCACTAGAACCTACAGGTTGAACAGATTCATATAAATGAATCATATTTACTGGCTCTGAATTTTAAACGCTGCTCACTTTATAAGTCATGGCATAGATATCTGTGTGTTTTTGTGTGAAAGTCGTGTGCTTTCGAAGCTCTCAAGACTGAAACTAGTGCGATGCTGATTGAACCAGACTAAGAAAAATCCCACCTTGTAACAAAGTCTGGGAAATATAATCAATGTTGCGTCTGAAAGGACAAAAGCCACTTCAAACGAGATGGCTTTCTTTTTGTCAGAGAGTAAAACAGTTGGCCAGAAACAGAGACACAGGGCCTGGTTCTCAGTGTTCAGTCCAGTGAGTCCGAATCAAAGGAAACGTGTGCGGCGAATCTGATTCCAAGATACAGTCACTCAACGACAAAGGCCTTTGTGGCTATTGACAGAATTTGCCCGGTGAGCTCAGAAACGTGACAGAGGCTCACGACGGCCCGATCGCTTGATTAAGCCTGCGTATTTACCCGTCAAACTCTGTATCTGTCGTCTTACAGCTAATGACAGGATGATGAAAGAAGTGCAGCCCGAGCCGGTTTGAATGACACTCTCAGTTACGGGTCGGGCTTTAATCTTTGGTTAACCTGGCCTTTTGCCACTCTGGGATGAAGCGCCTCTGTATCTTTCTTTGAAGAATGACACCAGGCTGTCTGATCCTGTGGGAAACCTTTAATATACCTGGCTAGGATTCGGGAAGAATCGAGTCATGTCTACTGCTTCATCAAATCATCGCCCACTGATCTAAATTGCTTTCTATTCCACAGACTATTTATTAAGACACGACAATCAAAAAAACATTTATATCTATATGAAATAGACTACAACTTACACCATACTTTACTGTTTTGTTCCTATATACATATTCTGAAGGTTTTCACAGAGGGATTTGTTCATTTATACTCTGGCTAATTTTTTTTTTTTTTATAAATGGCTTGTTTTTGTCATTTCTATTAGTTTTTGTTTTTTTAAATATGCTTTTTAATAGTCTTCATACATTTATATTTCCAAAAAGAGAAATGTTGAAATAAAACAATTTTAGCTGAAATAAAATCATTTGTATATTAATTTTATTTCAGCTATTTTCAGTTTATTTCTAAACTCCAGTAATATGCTATCAAAATAAAACAACAAATTTGAAACCAATATTTGAATCCAAGGTTCATATTTCTGTTCTGAAAATTACATGTAGATTATTACATAGCACATGGAGATTTTGGGCTCTTTGGCTATTCATAATGTGTTATTTCAAACTAATAATGAGACTTTTAAAGTCCCCTGCAATTAGATCTTACATTTGACATTCCAAATTACATATTCAACTTTTTTTTCCTTTAAAAAAATTATTCATGCCTTAAAATAGCTTGATTTAAACTGTACCTTTACCTAATAATATGAATGCATGCATGAATGAATGAATAAGTAAATTAATTATTTCTTTCTAAATAAATAAATGGTAATCAACTTGGGATGGCAATACCTGTTACCCTGTTCACCTGGGGTGTCTTGTCTTAAAATAATTGAATGTTTATATTAATATTTACATAATATTTACCTTTTTTTAATATAGGGTGTTTACGTGCATGTCAGTTTCTGTTTAGCTAATGGTGCTGCTGCCAGCACAGTAGAAGATTTGAGCAGTGATGTTCTGGGAGAAGCTGTCAGGTCAGCTGTGAAGCCCTCCGTTGAAGCAGCAGGTTTTTGAAGAAGCAGCCAAGCTGAAACAGCCGAGCTTGTTTCTTGAGCGCTTGTTTGCACAGCAGAAATGCATTAATGTTTCATGGCCGGTCTCGGAATCAGAGCGCTCCCTCCAGGAGCCGTTTGACTGCAGATGTATCGATTAAAAAGATTAGCCATTACTGGATTCTTCACAGAGGCACTGGCCTGATTCACTGCACATCCTGATTTTGCCAATTACGTGTCCCTAGGTCAGTATATTTTGTTGAACCTAGAACAACATTTTAATACAAAAATATAATCTTGAACATATCTCTACACCTAAACCTACCCTTACCCATGAGTAATGCCTGAAAGCAGAGGAAATGATAGATGACTGACACTGATGTACAAGCACCAAACACTGATTGTAAGCTTAAACTTCACTATAAACTATTTCATCATATCTGATCAAGGCAAAATCAAGGTGATTCACCACCTCCGTTTCCACGTGCAGAGTTGAGTGCCGTTCACAAGGGAACCCACAATAACTTCTACACTCTAGTTCAATTCCTGAGCTAGAAAACTGAATGCAGGATTGCAATTTTGAATTCAAATGAACTGGATTTTCAAGTCCCTCAACTCCTTCTGTTTGAAACAACATGAAGGTGAGTAAATGATGACAGCATTTTCCTTTTTTGGATGATGTCCCTTTATTAGTGCTGCATTTTCTGTTGATTCAGGAGGTTTGGTGGGATATATGGAGAGCCTTCTCCCCAGTATAGGCTTTAGATTGATCACGGCCATGAATCATGATTTACTTGCTCCACAATACTTACATACTTCATTTAAAGTGTGTTAAAAGTGACTGCAGTCAGCTTTTAGCAGTGCACCAGCATTCAAAAGTTTGGGGTCAGTATGATTTTTGGTAACACTTTACAGTAAGATGTCATTTGTTAACATTACTTTAAAATTAACTAACATGAACAAACCGTATTTATTCATCTGTATTAATGTTAGTAACAAAAATGCAGTTGTTCATTGTTAGTTAATGTTAGCTCACAATGCATTAGCTAATGTTAACAAGCAAACTTGTGATTTTAATAATGCATTAGTAAGTAAGATTAATAAATGCTGTAGAAGTATTGTTCATTCTTAGTTAATGTTAACTAATCTACTATGATTAACTAATAAACCTTGTAAAAAACTTTTTGACCAAATTTTAAAAAAGAAATTCATATTTAAATTCTAAATTAACTGTATTAACAGTACAACATTTATGTTTTCTATTATAAAAAAAAAAAGATGTTCTTAAAACTTTCTATTTGTCAAGGAATCTTGAAAAATAAAATATGTGCACAAATATAAAAAATATATATATATGAAGCAGCACAGCTGTTTTCAACATTGATGATAATCAGAAATGTTTCTTGAGCAGCAAATCAGGATATTAGAATGATTGCTGAAGAATCATATGACACTACTGGAGTAATGCTGCTGGAAATTCAGCTTTGATCAGCTTCAGAAATAAATAACATATTCACAATAATATTAACAGTATTTTACTGATTTTACTGTAATGCAGATGAGCACAAACCTACAGTCACGGATGATACAAAAGTCAAATTTTCATTTCACAGGGTCTTTAACTGAATTTGAGAATCACTGCGAAACAATTAACCAAGAGCTGAAGATGCACGCTGTGTGTAATAACTGCACCTGCTTACTGCACTTTTCTCCATCTCTACAAAGACTCCCTGGAGTTTATTCTGACAGTCTTTTTAAAATTATCATTACAAATCATGCTATTTTCAGGTGCTCCCTGACGGTGCACATTCCACTTTTAGCAAAACAGTGAACGATGTTGGCCGTCTTCCCCATCCGACCCGTCTGAGTTCTCCAGCACAGTTGCGTTTCGATACGAGACCCAATTAAAGCAAAGAGCGGCCCAGTTTTCTGCAGCCAGCATACTTCATCTCCTGTCAGATAAAGCCCTTTCCCAGTCGAAGCAAGGGAAGCACTCAGTCCAACACGGCTCTGTCAGGAAATAACGTCTCTCCAATCAAAGCGCTCATCGTAAATCCAGCAAACAAGCAAGAGTGTTTCAGCAGCACACACGTGTGTCTGACAGAAGCTTATTGCTCCAGCTCTCTGTTTTTTCCTGCGTGTTTACATGCTAGGGTGGTAAAAATTCAACAGCTTTCACAGTGGAGTCAAACACTTCCCGCTAACAATGTGCCATAAGCTATAAGCGTCACTGTTCCTGTTGCTCACACATAGTGTTAGAGCATTGTTTATATCACCAGCGCTTGTATTAAAAATTGTCCTTCAGCATTTGTGTTCCAGATATCACTGATTCCTCAAATCAAGTCTCTTGTTTCAATGTGTAATACCATAGTATTTTAAGTACTTTTGAGTACCACATAAACACCATGTTTGCATCCTCACACTATTAGGTGAAGACAATTTCTGTCTTTATAAGTCAGTCATTGAATGATGTTTAAGTATTAAACTAATTTCGGGAGGAGCACGTACAATTGTCTAACCACAGCTGACTCTCATTTCCCAATCAATCTATTATTTAATCATCCTATCAGAATCAGAAGTCTCCCCTTTAAATAGTGCTCACCTCCGTCATTTGGCATCTCGATTTTTGCATCCCTCCACCTCCCTGTTCACCAACCTTTCATCCTTTGATGCCGGGGTGCAGGCCAGAGGATTTGTGCACTCGGGAATCGGGCCGAAATTCGAGCTACATCTAGCTCTCGCTGCCCTAGGGTTATATTCCTTCTATACCCTCTCCCCGGACAGCATGCCAAACTTGCAAATTTAATTAATGAGGAAGTGCGAACTAGTGAAATTGTTTTCAAATGAAGTGATTGAATAATTCAAACATACACACTTTTGTGAGTCTGTTCCGATTAATTGAATCATTGTCACGGTCTCGTGTAGTTTCCGACAGACAAAGACAGGAGAGGTAAATTTTCAATGCAATTTTAATCAAAATGATTCAAAATACAGGCAAGCTACACAAACACAAAGCAACATTAATAATCGGACAAAAGACAAGACAAACTGAACAGGCTTTTAAACAGGAAAACATTAGGGAGAAATCAGGACAGGTGAGGAGCACAGGTGGATCGGGTAACTAATCAACTAAACAAGAACAGGAAAATGACCAAATAAGGAAACACAGGAAGGACGGAAACGAAACCAAACTAAGCAGTGACAGCAAACAAGACCATAAATGTTACAATCATATACTGAAGCAATTAATTTTGCTAATACATATTAGGGCTGTCAATTTTACTTTTTTTTTTAATTTTAAAATTTTGAATTTAATTTTACATGTTAAAATTTTGAATAGAATTATAAAAAAATAATGCTTTATCGGTTTTAATACAATTAACATTTACATTGACTGTTTGCCAGTTGCTCAGGTTTGCCAACGCAACATTACCTATTACAGCCACATTAAAATGGTTGTGCATCTCTAAGTAAGACACAATATCTTAATGAACCTTCATTTTGTGCAAATCATATGAACCAATGATTCAATGAGTCATGTATGTCATTCCTAAATAAATACGCTGTTTGAACTAATCGAATGAATGAATAACCCAATGGCTTATTCAAATAATGCTATTCCATATTATATTCATATTTAATAAAAATCTAAAAAAAATAATTAAAGGACAGTTAAAAAATAAATAAATATATATATACATTTGATCACCCTGTGATTTTGCAAGTTCTCTTACTTGGAAATCAGGGAAGGGTCTACAACAGGGGTAGGCAATTTCCAGCATTGGTGTATTTCCACTGTGAGAGACAGAATATAAAAAGAAAAATCCGGAAATCACATTGTTTGATTTTTTAACCATTTATTTGGGAATTACTGTGTCAAATAAGTATTTGATCACCTGCTTATCAGCCAGATTTCTGACCCTCAAAGAGCTGTTATTTTGCTTTTAAATGGTCCAGCTACACTCTACTCATGATTCTAAATTAGTAGCACCTGTTTGAGGTCCTTAGCTGTCATAAAGATAAACCTATGCACCCAACAATCAGCCAAAGTCTAAGTAGAAACATGGGCAAAACCAAAGAGCTTGAAGTTTGCCAGGGACCATCTGGATGATCCAGAGGAGTTATGGGAGAAAGTCCTGCGGTCAGACAAAGTAGAATTTTTTAGTCTTTACTCCATTCACCGTGTTTGGAGGAAGAAGAATGATGAGCATCATCCCAATAATACCATACGTACAGTGAAGCATGGAAGCAGGGAAGCATCATGCTCTGGGGGTGTTTTTCTGCACAGGGGACAGGACCACTGCACTGTATTAAGGAGATGATGAACGGGGCCATGTATTGTGAAATATTGGGCAAAAACCTCCTTCCCTCAATCAGAACATTAAAGATGGGTCGTGGCTGGGTCTTCCAACATGACAATGACCCAAAGCACACAACCAGGAAATCCAAGGAGTGGCTCCGTAAGAAGCATATCAAGGTTCTGGAGAGTCCTAGCCAGTCTCCAGACCTAAATCCAATTGAAAATCTTTGGAGGGAGCTGAAACTGACAGATCTAGAGAAGACCTTTATGGAGGAGTGGGCCAAAATCCCTCCTGCAGTGTGTGCAAACCTGGTGAAGAACTACAGGAACCGTTTGACCTCCGTAATTGTTAACAAAGGCTTCTGTACCAAATGTTAAAATTTTTTGACTCAAGTGATAAAATACTTATTTGACACAGTAATTCCCAAATAAATTGTTAAAAAAATCATACAATGATATTTCCGGATTTTTCTTTTTAGATTCTGTCTCTCACAGTGGAAATGCACCTACGCTGAAAATTGTAGACCCCTTCATAATTTCTAAGTAAGAGAACTTGAAAAATCACAGGGTGATCAAATACTTATTGACTTCACTGTACAGGGTGGGCCATTTATATGGATACACCTTAATAAAATGGGAATGGTTGGTGATATTAACTTCCTGTTTTTGGCACATTAATATATGTGAGGGGGGGAAACTTTTCAAGATGGGTGGTGACCATGGTGGCGATTTTATTATTTATTTATTAAGGTGTATCCATATAAATGGCCCACCCTGTATATATTTATATACTTCAAATACTTTTACATTAATATACCATAGTACTAATCACTGCACTGCATACTGAAGAAGGTATATTATGCACACAACGCAGGAAACTCTCTCTCTCCCTCTCTCTCTCTCTCTCTCTCTCTCTCTTATCTGTTCCTTTAAGACCCATGGGTGCAATAAAGTCTCTTTTGTAGTTTCACTAACATTAATTTCACTTTTTATTTGATAAACCATCCGTGATAGATTGTCATTGTGCTGCAGCAGAAACAGCGAAACGTCTGACATGATGAATAGACACGGCAGACATTTGTCCCACATGATGTAGTTGCGTTAAACACCCTTTAAACACTACATCACATCTTGATTTAGCTACTCACGTGTGAGAGATCACCTATAAAAAACCACCATGGCACTTAGAGTTGGTTAATAAGGCTGCATTACATAAAGCAGAGCAGCGTTTGACAGTGTGTCGCATTATGCAGAATCCAGTCTGCCTGAATAGCTACAATTCACATCCCAAACAAAAGCCACCAGAAAAATGAGACACAATGCGGAGGAAATGTCCTCCGCCGAGACGAGGCGCTTCTCTGGGGGGTGGCAGTAATTGCCTTGATGTCTTCAGACGGATGCTGGCACACAAACTTTTGTGAAAGGCATCTGCCGTACCGCTGTGCGGTACCAGCTTGAAGTATTATGTACACTGATAATGTGGTTTTCACTGTCTGAACAAACAATCTTTAGGGGCTCATCCCAAATCTCTGTAATAGCCTGCCTGCGTTACAAGGGATGTAAACAGTTGCCGATAGCTTCTGGCTATCCGCAGCCCGTATTCCCTTATTCCGATTTTTCATGTTAAACAGAGTATGGTATATGTTGCTGAATGGAAAAAGAATCAAAACTATAAAAAAAAGATTACATTAGAATGTTTGTGCATCTCCAAGCAACACACAATTTCTGAACAAATCCTCCCTTTGAACAAATCATATGACCAAATGATTCAATGTGCCGTTCATGAATACATAATCCATTTGAACAAATCAAATGAATGAATATAATCATATAACATATAATACTATTTCATATCATTTTCATATATAATGAAAAAAAATAACAAATAAAATCAAAAATCTGGTAACACTTTACAGTAAGGTGTCATTTGTTAACATTAATTAATGTATTAACTCACATGAGCAAACAATGAATGATGCATTTGTTACACTATTTATTAATCTTTGTTAATGTTAGTTAATAAAAATACAATAATTAATTGTTTATTCACATTAGTTTGCATTAACTACTGTTAACAAACACAACTTTAATGATGCCTTAGTAAATTCTGAAATTAACATCAACTAATAAACGCTGTAGAAGTATTGTTCATTCTTACTGTATTTAACTAAGGAAGCTTAATGTAAAATGTTACTAAAAATCTGTATTAATAAAAAAACTACAGGACTGTTCACCCCAAAAATTATATAAATAAATGAAAAGAACATGAAAAAATGTATTATTTCAAATAATCGAAGCTTTTGAAAGAGAATCAAAAACCTGATGAATCATTTGCTTGAACAAATTCATGATCTTGCGCTGAAACCACTTTCACTCTGGATCAAACAGCTGCTATAAGAGTAAAAGATGTGCTTACCTGCTGAATGTGTGTCAGTAGACGATCCATAGAGGAGGGCAGATGGAGAGAAAAACAGACAAAGAAACAATTAGAACTGAATTCAAACATCTATGTCGTTCTTTGACAAGTAGCTGCCTTGTTAGACAGCATGCGAACCATAATGCAACACTCATAAGTGACAGATTTGGAGCACTACATAGACAGCAACCCAGCATGCAACACAAATACTGCTCTTCTTGTGAAGCGCATGGAGATTCGACTCACTATTGAATGCAAAAGAAAGTAACCATAACAACATTTGTGTAAGCTGTACATAGCATACATAAATATTGATGTTACTGTTATATTAAAATAATACATTTAAATGAGAGTTAACCATTCTTTAGTATTATTTTTAGTGAATATATTTTTTGCTAATCGTATATTACTGTTAATAGTAAGTATATATTTTTTTATTCATTTTAGTTTTAGAACTTTTATGTGGTTTTGTCATTTTATATATTTTGTTAATAGCACTGTATCAAAAATACATTTTAATTGGAATGAATCATGTGAATTGTCTCAGTATCACTGTATATACAATTATAGTATGTTGTTACTGAAAGAATTATTTACATACTATCATAGTATTTGTTTATTTTTATTTGTTTATATTTTTCATTATTCTTATTTTATTTGTTTAATTTTAATTTTTAAAAATGTTAAAATGTTAAAATTTGTATTCATATTCTGTATATTTGCTTCTAGATATCAATCACTGTGAAACCCATATGGGTCGACCACTCATTGCAATGCATTCTGGGCCTGCCATCACTGTAGGAAACACATAATACCATCTTTCAAAATAGCCAAAAACAAAGAATTATGCAACATAATGTGACCGTCTATCTTCTGGAAAAGACTAAAATTGCTGTCTAGGTAAGAAGCTCACTAGACTCTGAAAGAGAGTTATCGTCTCAGTAAACTCCAGTGTTTAATGCAGCAGAGCGTCATAAAGTGTTGTGCCGCGTCTTCTTGGTAACTCTAAATAAATCTCAGCTGTGTGCTCGCCAAAGAATATGATCATTTCTGGAGTCCCCACAGACTCATGAAGACCTGAGCGTGCGTGTGTGTGTGAGAGAGATCACTCTGAGCTTCTGGAGGCTGCAGGTGCTCGTCACGCAGTAGCTGCAGGGCTCGGAATACTCCAGCCAGAGGCAACTCGTCTTCAAGTCAAAAGTCATTCAGATGGAGAAACCAGCAGAGCAGACAGTCTGATACCAGACGCAGCATTCACCAGGTCTGAGTGACAGCTAATGGTATTTGTATCATTGTATTCACTTATTAACACCATCCTGCAACGTATGTGATCCTGGAGCACAAAAGCAGTCATACAGTAAGTAGCTCAGGTAGAAATAGCCAAACATACACTGTAGGGGTTCAATATGCATATGCCATAATTTCAAAGCAGCTTTGAAAATGCATGCTTACAATGTTTGTAAGCCACATTGAACAGAGAATAGCATTAAATCAAGAATTATTGCATGTCTTGTAAAAAGTATAATTAACAAGTATAAACATTTGAATAAACAGTTTTGGAAGCTACATATTATAATTTATTTATTTATTTTTGCTTGATTTAGGCCCTTAATAAACGGAATTCTAGCTTCTATCTGCACTTTCTAGAATAGACTCCATTTATTGAGGTAAAAAGAAAAATGAAGAGATTAAATAAAAATCAAGTATTAATTCACAACTCATTTTCATTCCTAAAATAGAAACAGCCTTGAAGACGTCATTAATAAAGAATTAATATGTTAATATTTTATCAACTTGTCCAGGCACCTTGGCAATTAATCTGGGCTCATATTAAAGAGATTCTGACCCGTTTCTGCTCAGAGACGACCTATTAATAATTCACTCCATCACACCTGCGATCACACACACACTCTGAGCAACAGACTCTAATTAAACCCCAGCGACCAATCAGGGTCGTGCTCTGGATGAAGAATTTGCATAATTTGAGCGGTAAAGAATGAGGACTCACAATAAGAGAACTGAGCTGTCATTGTGTACTGTACAAACAGCCAGGACTAAAATGAAACGCAGCGAACAGTGACTCCCGACCTCACAGAGACCTTAAAATCCACCTTAAGCTGGTTTTTGGTGTTGATAAAATAATGCAGGTTATTCATAGTTTTTGCGAGGCACTCCCCTGCAGTGTTTAGTTCCCGACACAAAGACCTTGATTAGTGGATTCAGGAGTGTTGTTAAACTCTCCTTGTTCAGAATCAGATTCAGAATCGGGGAACATGGGTATAAAGGAACAGTCAACCCAAAAAGAAAAAAATATGTAATCTTTATACCAAATCAATCAAACAATCAATAAAAGTAGTTCAATGCCATATGCGCACTAAATTAAACTATGAAACCTGATAGGATGACCTTGAGGAGACATTTTAGCAATTCTCGTTTTGTGCAAAACAGCAGTCTATGAATGACATGAAAACTATTTTATTTAGTATAGTTTTTTCTGAGTGTGCGACTGCATGAGAAACTACTTCAGTTCAACTATTAGGCACCATAACTAGGCCTTCCACAAACACACGCATACTCTTATTAACACTCATATAGCTCTGTGAAAACAGAGAGTGCCTTTGAGGTCTCATGTGTTTTGGTGTCACAGTTATTTATTTCCTGACTAAACTACATGACAAACGACAGTTCCCAAGACTCAACAAATCCACAGAGCATGAGTGCGAATATCGTTGCTTATTACAACGAACGCGGGCGGAATAGCAATGTCCGGATTCTAGGAGAATAATTAGGTGTCACAGACCGGCACGCTGGATATCCAAATGCCCAGCGCAGCGGAAGCAGGCTGATTGGCACGGCCGGCGTGGGTGCGGTGAAGGGTCAAATAATGAACAGAAATCTGTTTGTTGGTGCTTTTCTAAATGGAAATCACAGAGCGTGACTAACAGGCAGATGTGTGTGTTCTGTTGCAGAACGAGAGCAAACTAAAGTGCTCGCTTTTTCTTTTTTCTGAACCCGGAGGAAACAGGAAATTGGACACACTTGGAGTCCACACGGGCCAGGAAATATGACTCGTCGAACATCTCTATCTAGAAACGCTTCTATTAGACTTCATTAGAAAAGCAAACAGGTCAGTGATGAGGAGAATCAAGTCTTTTGAAGAGACATTGAAACTCCACTTGAATAAAATGGCTCCTATTTTGGCCCAGTAAGGAGGAAATCCTTCTTGCTCGATGCTTAGATTTGCTTGCTTATTTGATGACACACTTGCTAAAGCAAGCAACAGCATACTGTATATAGGTGTGGCATGCGAGTGAGGGCTGGTGGAATTGATTTTCTTAAAACCAATAGAAAATGCACAATCACCCTGACTACGCCACTATGGGAATTTCACCGAAAGATGTTGAAGTAACCCACCTAAAAAGAAAAGGCATATATAGATTTACCGATTAGAGACAGAGACATGGGTAGCAATACAAAATTAAGTTCTTTATTGACAAATCTTAAGTAAAAACATCTTAAAACAACATTGGACTTTGTCCATCCAATGGGGCACTCAGAGTCTCAATATAAAGCACGGACCAGGGGCAAGAGCTTACCAATAAGGGTGGACAAATTAGCCCACGCCACCCAAAGGTAAATCATGGCACTTCACTGTGAAAACACACACACACACACACACAGCAAAGTGATCACTGCACATGGTGAGAAAGATACCACCACCTAAAAATGAATCCTCTGCCTCTGTGCACAGGCCCTGCCACAACACATAGAAAGTACTAGTCAAAAAGATTATCACTTGGGGTGGTATGGAATCAAAAAAGCAGCCCGCCAGTCAACAATAATCAAGTATAAAAAAAGGCAACATAACCCAAATAACAACTTTACAGATTGGACGGTATAAACAGATTAGGTCGGTCACAGAACCAACTCTCTTGCGGTCTCAAACAAACCCCCAAACAAAACAAAATTAAAACAAGAAAGAAAAAAATTCAAACATAAAGAAATTAGATTAAAAGAAGTAAAGTTAACTCAAATAAAGTTTGGAAACAGGACAGCACTGCAGCTGTAAACTGGACAACTGAAGTGTGATTACAGGCCGTCACCAAACCTAAAAACAAGAGGCAATCGAAGGAATTAACAATGCTGGTCACACGGCCAAGAGAGAATAGTCTGATAACTGCATCTGGTTCTCACAGCTCCTCCAAGGTTTATATCGTACAGGCCCTCGTATACACCATTGATGGGTAGCGCGGCAGCGCAAATTCTATACCAGATGAATCGGGTCTCGCCTCACATATCTCCTCTGATTCCGGGAAGTAACGGAAGTGCGTTAACTATGCCGCAGTTCCCCAAGTGACGCAAAACCCCTCACACCATTTTTATAGTCCCAGGGCACTGACCACAATCAGTGAACAATAATGACGTCAAAACAGAAATTGCCTCTCCTGCCACACAGGCCTGGCTAGCAACTGTTTCTAAAAAAGTACTTGTAATTACATTATATTATATTTTAAAATCTCATAATCTGACTACGGTTACTTTTCTACTGATTACATAATTATATCTTATTCACAAAGCCATTCTGGTCACTCCTTATACTAGGTGGCCTTATCTACTATGTACAGGGCCGGATCAATGCACAGCCCTGATATGGCTTCAGCCTAGGGGCCCCTGCATCCCGGTGGGCCCCCCATTGGTAATGAGCTACAAAATACTTTATTCACAAAAACTTAACGGTGCGTAAGCACTGCTGTTGCACGAACGCTGCCTCAAGCTGTCCTCCAAGGGCCCTCACAAATGTTGTCTGGAGAAGGTCTTTCCCAGGGGCCCCTCGTAATTGTGCAGCCTATCGGCCCCTGGCAATGTTAATCCGGCCCTCACTATGTACTCACATCAAAAAATCACAATGTACTTATTGTGTTCATATTGTACTGCAAAACACTTCTGCTGCTATTGAGGTGGGATACAGGTAAGGCTAGGGACAGGTTTGGTGGTTTAAGAGTGGGTTAAGGTACTGGTCAACAGTCTAACTATGAATGTAATTACAGACATTAATTACAGATGTCATTACAAACAGGTATTTTACTAATATACATACAATGTAAAAAACATGTACACAATAAGTGCATTGTACCAAATTATTCATTTAAATGTAAGTATGCTTTTGCATTCTGTCAGGAATGTTTTGCATTACACAAACATCTGCTTCTGAATGGTTTATCTCTAATGATTGTGTTAATGTAGATTTGAAGTAAATTTGATATTTTAGCTGGATATTGACAGCTTGTTTGAGGATTTGGGGATATGTTACAAAAGTAATATTTTTTGACCAATTTAAAATTTTTATCACATTTCTGTTCCTGAAATCCATCCTTCTGCTAGGATTCAAATAATCCTGATTTATTTGGATCAAAAGTTTCTTACTTAAAAGTTTTGAACAGCACAAACTAAAGATTTGATCCCAGATCAAAACCAAGATTTTGAGATCTAATCCGATTTCAGAATCCTTTCTTTAAAAAAAGAAACGTTTTCAAGATTTGATCCAGAATCCGAGCAGACTTCTGAACAACTGGCCCCTAGAGATTACAGTTTATACAGTTTTAAATATTTTTTTAATACAAATGCATTGCTTTTCTTCAGAAAACCTTTATTGACCTTTATCACACAGAGCACTTTTTATGATGGATGGACACTCTTTTTTGGGCTTCAATGTCTCATCCCCCATTCATAGCCTTCCATAATAAAACTTGACAGAGCTCTGATTATTCGTCTAAAAGAAGAAAGTCATATACCTACTCCTAGGATGGTTTGAGGATACGTAAATTAGTATTTTTATATTTTGTATCTATTTATAATTCAACAAAGCATATGAAGTACATTTCAAGTCGGATGAGAAGGTAGTAACATCTGTCCCAAAGATTCATGAAGATGTTAATTTAACAGATTATTCAGTTCCAGCATTTTTCCTCAAATCCCAACCCTACACCTGAAATAACGGATTTCCTCAGGCAAAATATCATCCTTTGATCATCGCTAACATGGAGATCTGAAGAAGTAAATGTGCCACTTATCATCACCATTTGGAGGTCATTTTTCACTTTAACTCTCTTTCTTCTCCTCACCATTTTCTCCATTTTTACCATCAGCCCTCCGACTGCGGGCAGAAAGCGAAGCTCCTTCTCTGATTTAATGATCCTCATCCCTGGAGAGCATGTTCAGCTGAACCAGGGACCCGAATGTGTTTAAACTCTGTGTTTGATGGGATCTCCCAGTTTGAGACTCGGACTGAGCGTACCCTCTCTGATACGCTTGAAACCCAACATCTACGCTTTCTGCTCTGTCGGTTCTGCTGCTGCTGCAAAACTTTAACTTTTTGCTTTTTAACAGGCTCAAGTTGAAACTGAACATCTAGATGGCCACTTTAGGCCGGAGTTTGACTGTGATCTGAGACTCCTGCTGACCTAACATTGATTTGGAAGTGACTGAAACTATATATCTGATCCCTAATAAATCATGGGCTCTGATCTACAGGCACAAATCAGTATGCACTGTGTTTGGAAATAGCATGCTACCATACTACACTATTTGTACTTGTGCAGCATACAGTATCCATTCCATTCAAAGTGTACATCACCTACAGCACTACATCTCCCACAATGCAACACGTTTATTTTTTCTTTGCTAAAAACTGGAAAATAACTATTTTTATTTTCAAGATTTTAAGTTGCCACTCACCTCATGAGAGAAAACCATATATAAATAAGCTCATTTATCTGTTTTTGCAAATAAACTCTACATTAGTGCTGCACGATTAATCATACAGTATCGCAATCGCGATGTCAGCCTATGCAATTATATTACAGCAAATGTTGTGATTATATTAAATAAACAAATGCATTCGTGGACGTAACAAGACGTTAAGTCAATGCAAAGACGCAATTAGACATCCTGCAGCACGATTGGCGTGAATTAAGCGGTGCGTTAAACACACGATTTTACACTGCACGCATAAGCAGCGCGGAAGCTGCACGTATGTAGAGAAGGAGCAGCGCACGCAGCTTGCACTACAGCAGGCTATAGACAAGCATCTTTCTGTAGTATTTTCCAGCGTTCTTCTCTGAACACTGTGTGCCATGTACTTTGATTTATGTCATTTCCAGCCTATTTTTATATGAGATGGTCTGTATTATAGTTCACACAATAAACTTGAGCAAAGTTTTCAATATGTGTAAATAAAAAATTAGCAGAGCCTGTCAGGAAAAAATATGTCTGACCCTTCTCACTTTTTGTATAATTGTATAAGAAATATTACATTTGCCAGGCAACAGAAGGCTTGCATGCAAATGCTAGATTGAATAGGTTAAGCTTTGAGATCCAAGACATAGTTCCAACAATAAAGTGTATTTGGATTGAATAAAACTAATCTTAAAGCTAACAAATGCCTCTAGTTTTATTCATTTAATAGACATTTGAGGTTTGATATAGATATATAGAATATATAGATGTGTAATATAAAATTTAGTCTAGGTTGAAGTACCAAATTAACATCACATAATGTAAAAAACAAAAACTTGAAATTAGAATTAAAAAATCCTTTTAATGACAAAAGCTAGTGTTGTTAAATTATTAATTATTTGCACATAATATATGCATGTGTGCCTTGAATATTTATTATGCATATAAAAATACACACCTGCATGTATTTATTACAGAAAATAATTGTTTACATACCATATATATTTATTTATAAGATTAAGGTTATATGGATTCAAACGCAAATCTGTAAATAATGTCACAGCGAGACGGGCTATGTGGTGTTCAGTCGGTTCCAGTATCACAGCTAGGGGAGCTGTCACCCATCCTAGCGACTCCTGATCCGCTAGTGATGGGTTCGGACACCGTGTCACAGCGAGAGGGGCTGTTTCTTGTCCAGTCAGTTCCGGTTTCACAGCCAGGAGAGCAGTCATCCTTCCCCCCGGTTCCTAGCCCCTCAGTAAGGGGTCACACCGAAGCACGGTATGAGGAGCCGTGTCCAGAAGTGAGGGTCTGCAATCTGGATTCAGTGCGGCCGGATCCGCAAGACCCAGTCTGTGATCCCAATCCTTTGTGGCCGGATCCACCAGAGCCGGTGTGTGGTCCGGGTCCACTGTCACTGAAGCCACTAGAGTCTGCTGTGCGTAACAAGTTGCTTGAGCCCAAGGAGAACTGTGAACCCAAACTTGCACAAACTTAATTAATCTATTGGTAACACTACAAAAACTTGTAAGGAGTGACAATATTTCCATATTAAAAAATTCCTGGTGAAGCCTCCTTGCTCCTTTACGACCCCCTCTTCAACCCTGCCTTCTCTGCAGCTTCTCCTTTTGCCCAAAAAAAGGTTTTACTCAAAATTCCTTAAGAATAAGGCATTATATACCATGTGTCTTGTGACTCAGTTGTTTCTGCATTTCATGTTTGGCATTGTTGTAAAGTTGTCTCAGTGCGATTGGTAAATTCTTCTTAGGTTCACTGTAGTTACTTGTATTATGAAAAATATTGAAAACATTGTAGAAATGTGTTCTGCTGAAGAGGGGTTGTTATCTCTATTATGTGTTACATACAGCACCACTGACACTCAGATCACTATATTCATGCTAGTATGAGGCTGTAAAATAAAACATATTCAGAGGGATTTATTTGACAGCTCGTAAAGAGCTTGGGTTCAAGAGACCAATCAGAAAGCACAGGGTCAGTTTGAGTTACAGCTTCAGTCGAAACACTAGCAGAGAACACTGACTTCAGTTCGGCAGAAGATTTGGACACTTGTCTGGTTTATCGAATAAGCGGTTTCTTTTTTAACAGTTATTAAAGTATTGTGTAAGTACAGTTCATATTTTTATTTTGTATTTTAGTCATTCTATTTTCTGTTTTTAGTTTTAAAGTTTAAAGTGATCAAATAAATGAAATATTTAAAATTATTTTGTATTTTTATACTTTCCAAATCCATACACATATATATGCACAAAAAATACTGATTTGCAAAAAGGGTCTAATATTAGTTGATTTAACAAGTTCTAAAATATCAAAAGTCAATTTATGACACATTAAAAGACAAATTACTTTCACCCCAAATACTAATTAGTTACTATTTTACAATTTTAACATTTTCCCTTATATAAGGTTTTGTCATTTGTCAGTAAGATTTTTTTTTTTTTTTACTAATTTAAAATATATTAAAATATTATTTCAGCCAAATTTTGATATTTTATTTTCCAAAACCTACTTAAAACCGTTAAAAGTATAACTTATTTTAATATCCAAATAATATTTTTTTCACACTGTAGTTTAAATTACATAGCTTTGCATTAGGATGTGTCTTGGGATAAAGTTAATTTAATAATGTTATGGCAATTACCTGTAGCTTATCTGTATTTCTGCAGATTTTTTGTAGGGTCTGTTGCATTTGATGAGCTTGAGCTGATCTGGACATCTTGAGCTACAAACACAAAGCTGTTCTCTCATATTCCTTTGACCTTTAACTACTGATGTTTGTCAAGCATCAGAGGAAATATTGATATTTCCTGTTCCTCGCAGATTAATTTATTCCAGTTCCTGACGTGACGTGATCAATGTCAGGTCACTCAGCTCTGGCTCCAGCTTCAGTCCTGTTTCATTAAAGATCCTGAAATATGTCAGTAAAATGGATTATGAATGTTCATTAATGATGACTTTAAAGCTAACAAGGGAAAATAACAAGCTGGCCCTTTGGTCGTTCGCTGAATAAGAGCTAATAAGAGCTGCAGAGTGGGATCTCGGGCTGGTTTTATTCGCTTTCAGGCAAGTAATGTGTCTAAAGCCCCAGCATGGTGTTTTATTACTGCCAGACGGACTTGTAATGCATAAATCCCCAGAAGAACCTCAGCTAAAGCTCCTCGTTCCTCAACTCGCTTTGCTTTAGGACTCAGACTGTACATTGGACCCAATCATGCAAATGCATACAAAAGTGAACGTGCATTCTTTGATAGTTATATTCTGTGTAATGTGCACCACTTCTGCGGTGAGCGAGAATGAAGGTCCATGCAAGGAGTTCCTCTCCATTCTTTTCTGTGAATGTGTAGGAGGTCAGCAGATTTCCCAGAGCTGCTGCTCCTTTAGCAGACAAGAGAGAAATCAGTGATTCAGAGCTGCGCATTTCTTATTCTATCACTGAGACAACAATATAGTTTTTATTCATATTTATTTTTATTTTAGAATTCATTTTGTTGTGAAAAAGTGAAAAGGTCTACATATTTAATATATATAAATAATACAAAAAATAATTATTATTATTAACATGGGCACCGAACGCTGCTAACTGCCTGCTTACGCATGCACATTTCTCAAACTAAAATACAAAAAATGAACAGATAAATTTCTGACCAGACACTGAATTCAATCCAGACTAAAGTCAAAAATATTTAATTTTATAAACTTCATGGGTCAGGAAAGTAGCATGAAAAGCACTGAAGATAGGGATGTGATGAAAAGTTCACCTGTGTTTGTCTAGCTTTTTGCACCATGCAGTTTATATTGTAATTTTTTTTTTTTTTTGATTTTAAGTCTAGTTCAGTGTGTAGCAACTCTTTTTTTACTCTACACATCTAAAGTGATTTTTTTCCTGTTCGAGCGACAAGAAAAACTTTTTCTAAAACTAAAAAAATTTATTCATTAATTAAACCTAAGAAATATATTTTAAAATCACTTACAATCTTATTTTATGTATTTTTATTAAACTATTGTTATTATTGTATATAATTTTTACAACATTATTACAGTTTTTTTATTTAGATTAAAAGAACAATCAAATTAATGTTGTTTTTTTATTTATTTATTATACATCTTTATTATTAATGTTTTAGTTTTTATATTTTGCACATAGCTAATCACTGTCTTCCACAGACAAGACGCGCAGCTTTTGAAACATCTTATACACTGCACCTATCTGCTAAGTAGATTTAACCTAACAAACAGGTGCTATGATCTGTGGTTGCTGCAGTTTGTCAGGTCTAGGTTGACTCAGATGCGATACTGAATGACCAGGTTATTCCATCAATAGATGTTTTCTTTCCTGATGGTGCGGGTATATTCCAGGATGACAATGCAAGGAATTCATTGAGCTCAAATTGTGAAAGAGTGGTTCAGGAAGCATGAGACATCATTTTCACACATGAATTGGCCACCACAGAGTCCAGACTTTAGCCCCATTGAGAATTTTTGTGATGTTAGATGAGACTTTGCGCAGTGGTCAGACTCTCCTATCATCAATACAAGATCTTGGAGAAAAAATTTATTCAACTCTGGATGGGAATAAATGTTGTGACATTGCAGAAGCTTATCAAAACTATGCCATGCTGAATGCATGCTGTAATCAAAGCTAAAAACACTTTAACAAAATATTAGAGTGTGTGTGTGGTTTTTTTGTTTTTTTGGAGGGGGGGTTAGGATTAGTGAACGTGATGTGAGCAGATGAATCTGATCATTTCCACACGGCTGAATGCTGTTCTTTATTTGACTATAACAGTTTGCTTAAGTTTATTCAGGCCCCGCTGTTAGCACATTTACACACATCACTATGTTTTAATTCACACTAATGATTTTTTGATGAAGCATTTTAAACAGCAAACATACTGCAATTTGTTTTATTACCCTGTTAATCAAAGTCTTTAAAAGCGTGTTGTGCCGTTGATTAAACCTGCTTGTTTATTATTTTACTGAGTTACGTACAGTGTCATTAAATTAAGCGCTTACAATCAATTTATTTTAGGTACATTTAAAAACTTTTAAACTTGTATTTAAATGTAGCTAAAATATATTGACTGCAACCAATTACTACAGAATAATCAATGAATAATTATTTATTTATTTAAATGGAAAGTAATTGCTCTTAAAATACAAATGTAATTGTTTTAATTTATTTATCTAGTGTAACGATTGGCTGCAGGTGCACGCTCAGACCACTGGAGGGCACTTCAGTCTCCAGAAAACTTTGTGTTGGTTTTTCCTAGTTGTTACGTTTGGACTCTTTTTCAGTGAACTCAGATCTGCCAATCTCATCATTGTCGTCTCCGCCCAGTCCTTCATTTGCATGTGTATTTATACCACTGGATGGGCTGGTGTAGTTACGGACCATTATTGTAGTGTACACTAGCTTTGCGCTCTTTTTGACGTACGTGTTTAGTTAATTATTCTTGCCTGTTGTCCTCCCGTGTTTCTTTGCCTGTACTTCAGACGATCCTGTGTTTGTGCCTAAGCTACCCCTGCCTGTCAATGATTGAATGCCTGTCTGACTCTGTGACTTGTATTAAACAATCAGCAATTGGATACGAATGTCTCCCTGTTCCTGATTCGTAACAGAATGGTCCGTCCGCCAGGATCCAGCGATTGTTTTTCCTCATGTGAGTACAGAGACTTTGTATTGCCTCGCAGGCAGGATTTAAGCCCTACACCTGAGTCATATGTGCGTGCGCTCTTCCAGCGCGGTCGACACATTGATGATTACGTCAGAGACTTTATTTTGATTTCCCATCGGGTTAAAGTCCGATCCGCTCAACGCCGCTCCTTCAGAAAATGGCCGCCACCATCACCACCAACACACCAAACGACCGGCGCACTTGAATCTGATCTGAGACCAGCCATTGCCCAGGAATCCCTGCATCCCTCAAATGACATCACGGACATCCCCCTGAAGTGCTCCGGTGCCGTGAGCTTGACTAATGGAGAGAACAGGAGTGTTCATAAGCATTATGGACTGATTTCACATATAATGGATTCTCAATTAATGTGTGTGAGAGAGGCTGAATTTGGTAACATCCCCAATAAGGTTAACATTGACTTTGTTCCAGAATCTGTTATGCTTCCTGTCATGGCAGTAGCCATTTTGTGTGTGTGGGCTGCACAATGCCCCATTGCATCATCACGTGACCAAGCTTTGTCTGTTCCAGAGTGCTTAGAAACTGTTATCCCCTGTGATCAAACTGTCAATATTGATCTGCCATGGCCTGAACCACCTGAATCTGTTTATTTTCCTCAGTTCAGTTCGCCGCTGACCAGGGAGGATCCTTTAAAGACCGCACCATCCCCAGATTTGTCGTAGATCCTCTAGGGGTTTCATTGATGGGGGCTCAACCTCCCAGTTGGTCAATTGGACCTGCTCAGGACCTCTCGACTGACCCTGCATTAGACATTGAGTCCAGCTTGGACATTCTGCCTTGCTCTGAGATCACTATGGGCACTGTTGCACTTTCATCCTGTCTAGAACCTGTCATGGAGGCCGAGGGAATATGGCCTTATCCTGAATCGAGCCTTGAAGTCTTGGAAGGCTCACTTTGCCCTGTAAAAGTCATCTTTTCCTCCGAACCTGCCTCGACTGTCGGGATTGACCACCACCATAATGGCCATTATTAATCTGTCTGTGCCCTTGTTCGCAGTCCCGGCTCCTGCTTCATCCGGGCAGGATAATTTGATGTCTGTTCAGCCTGGGAGAACGCGTTGGCTGTCTGCTCCGCCCTGGAGGGCTTCCTCTCTGTCTGTCCGACTCTGGAGGGCGTTTCGGCTGCCTGTTCGGCCCAGGTGAGCTTTGCTGTCGTCGGCTCCACCCTGGACGGCTTCCGCACGGTCTGCTTGGCCCCGGTGGGCTTCTCCGCTGTCTGCTCAGCCCCGGTGGGCTTCTCCGCTGCCTGCTCCGCCCTGGAGGGCTTCCTCTCTGTCTGTCCGACTCTGGAGGGCGTTTCGGCTGCTGGTTCGGCCCAGGTGAGCTTTGCTGTCGTCGGCTCCACCCTGGACGGCTTCCGCACGGTCTGCTCGGCCCCGGTGGGCTTCTCCGCTGTCTGCTCGGCCCCGGTGGGCTTCTCCGCTGTCTGCTCAGCCCCGGTGGGCTTCTCCGCTGCCTGCTCGGCCCCGGTGGGCTTCTCCGCTGCCTGCTCCTCCCTGGAGGGCTTCCTCTCTGTCTGTTCGACCCAGGTGAGCTTCGCCGCCATCGGCTCCACCCTGGAAGGCTTCTGCACGGTCTGCTAGGCCCCGGTGGGCTTCTCCGCCGCCTGCTCCACCCTGGAGGGCTTCCTCTCTGTCTGTTCAGCCCAGGTGGGATTCGCTGCCGACGGCTTCGCCCTGGAATGCGCTTCTTCCTGCGTCTAAGGTCGGAGCGTCTGGAATCTGCCCCTTAGGAGTGGGGCTATATGTAACGATTGGCTGAAGGTGCACGCTCAGACCACTGGAGGGCACTTCAGTCTCCAGAAAACTTTGTGTTGGTTTTTCCTAGTTGTTACGTTTGGACTCTTTTTCAGTGAACTCAGATCTGCCAATCTCATCATTGTCGTCTCCGCCCAGTCCTTCATTTGCATGTGTATTTATACCACTGGATGGGCTGGTGTAGTTACGGACCATTATTGTAGTGTACACTAGCTTTGCGCTCTTTTTGACGTACGTGTTTAGTTAATTACTCTTGCCTGTTGTCCTCCCGTGTTTCTTTGCCTGTACTTCAGACGATCCTGTGTTTGTGCCTAAACTACCCCTGCCTGTCAATGATTGAATGCCTGTCTGACTCTGTGACTTGTATTAAACAATCAGCAATTGGATCCGAATCCTGATTCATAACCATCTAGCAAGATTACATGTTACATTATTATTTATTTATTATTTATTTGATTGATTGAATTAAACATTATTTTTTATAAAAAATATTTTATTTAAAATATAATTTTAACAAAACTTTATTTTTTAAAACAAACAAAATTTGGATCAATCTGCATCTGTGTCACTTTCTATGTATTTATTTACAGTGTTTACTAAAATGTCTTAAATGTTATTTATACAAATATTTATATAAAATAAATGATACTGTATATAAATAAATGTGTGTGTGTGTGTGTAT
>JAUYWG010000055.1:18939981-18957030 GCA_034779775.1 Enteromius afrohamiltoni | reverse complement strand
GTTTTACAGTATATGTAGTAGTAGCTTGTACATGTACATATGGCATAGATGTGAGGTAAAGATCAATTAATGACGTAGTACATACAATACATAAATACACAAAGTACACACACACATTGCACATTTTTATCATTTCGGTCCAGTCTGAGCAATTTTTTTCTCTATATTCTCACTGCATTAGACTACAGTATATGAACAAAAACCTGATGGGCCACATATGAAGATCAAGAAAAAAACACATATGCAAACTTTTATTTCGCAGTTTTGGAGGCTCAATAAACTATTCCATTTTAAAGTATTATCTTTTTTTCCTCTCCAGTCTTTTTATAGACTTAAAGCACACAGAAGAGCCGCTCTAATGGCTTTATCCCAGTGAAAAACTCTCAAAAACCCACAATGCACTTGGTCCCTGAAGAGTAATGACTTGCAGAAGCAGGTTGGGTCTCTTAATGGCAAGACTTACCAGACTTTGTTCTTTTTTAACATAACCTCCAGAAATCTCATTAATTCTCATTTAATTGCTGTCGCTCATCCGTCCAGCCGAGATAATATCGATGTATTTGCAGGCAGAGAGGTTCCTCATCCTCCTAACAAGCATATGATCCCAATGTATTCTGGGTAATTAATCATTTACATACTCTTTCTGTCACCTGTGAGGTCATCAGCGTGCGCCCTGCCCATATCCGCCTTATTAAAATGCTAATCAACAAACCGCGGCGCGCTCTTTCTGCTCGAGGTCTCTTCATTATCACGGCCCTTCTGCGTCCGGTGGATATTTCTCCACGGGGCGCCGCTCCACGAACCCCGGCGAGGACAGAAATTAAATGGCAGACGCTCGAGAAATGGGATGAAGGGATGAAGCTGTGAAAATTGGGGGAAAAAAGGATGAGTTTCTTCCAGACAAGCTCCCGCGATCTCGTGGAGAACCTGAGGCTCATTAGTGATGCTGGACACAGTTATGTTCTGTCTGAGGGTGAGAGGAGTTTGATACGAACCACACATGGACGAACCTTCAGCTGTCAATCACAGATGGAGAGACTAGTGGGGGCGGGACACTAGTTAAATAGTTACATTTTTATAAATAAATAAACATATATATATATATATATATATATATATATATAAATTTAAAATATATATAAAATAAGTAATATTTGTAAGACTTACATTTTTCTAAACTGCACATTTTTACTCAGTTTGGTCTTTCCCCACATTATATTCCCACTGCATTAGACTACAGTATATGAACCAAAACCTGATGAGCCACATATGAAAGAAAAAAACACATATGCAAACACATACAGAAGGTGGCTTTATCCCAGTGAAAAACTCTCAAAAACCCACAATGCACTTGGTCCCTGAAGAGTTTAATGAATTGCAGAAGCAGGTTGGGTCTCTTAATGGCAAGACTGCAGACTTTGTTCTTTTTTAACATAACCTCCAGAAATCTCATTAATTCTTATTTAATTGCTTTCGCTCATATTTAATTATATCAATGTATTTAGCATTATTATTATGTATTAAACGCAAAGTAATCATTTAAAAATGTTTGGCCCCACCCTCTTGCCGTCATCACAGCGCAAAAGGTTATCTGTGTGATAAGGGTACAGTGAACCAGTGTTACCAGAGTCACAGTTTCCACGCACAGTTTGGCTATTTTGAAAATGCTGTTGCGGGAAAAATCACGTGTGTATTTATTTTGTATATAAAAAAATTCTAACACATGCATCTATATATTTAAAATATATTTACATACAATATGAATTATATTATATGAATATATATGCATTTAAATACATGTTAATATACTGTACATTATAAATATACAGTATACAGTGCTCATATACACAAAAACTTTTATTTTGGATGCGATTAATCATTTGGCAACACTAAATATATATTCTTTTTATTATCACATGCTGAGAGCGTTTAAACGGCTGCTCTGTTAAATGCAGTGATCGTTCAACACTGCAGCGTTAAAGCTGCCAAAACAGCTCACCTTCTCCACGACCTGCTGAGAACATCACAGAACATCACAGACATGCAGAAACGCACCGCTGAGAGCATGTGATTCACCCACTCCAGGCTCGTGTGACCTCCAGCACATGCTCCAGCGGCCAACGTGAGCCAAGAAACAAGCACCATCACAAACTCCAGCAGCTCAATCACTGAGAATCCAGAACGATATCAGACTATACTGTACACTTTCACCGTCTCGACAAGAGCTAGCAGACACATGCTCACAGAGCCCTGAATTCACTGCAAGAACAAGACAGTAGTAAAACAAATCTTTAGAATATTACTTTACTAATATAGAAGTATTATATAACAGCTATTATGGATAAGGAATTTTCCCAACTTTCAAAACTGTGCTAATTTATTTCTAGAAGAATGGCTTATGATGAATAATATTAATATTCTAATATATTTTTATATATACATTTAGAAATGTATGTAATAAGTAAATTGTATACAACACATTCCATTTTATTTATTTTTGCCTTTAATTTGATAGGATAGATCAAAGCTGACAGGAAGTGATGTGGTAGAGAAGTAAGGGACAGGATTGGGAAAGGTTTGATTTCACTGACTGGTTTCACTTGTTTAATGTCAGTTAGTGTGTAATGTTGCTGTTTAAGCATGAACTATATCTGCAAACATAGATATCGTCTTTTTTTAAAGTGCCAATTTAATGTCTACAAAAATGACTTGTAAGGCACTACAATGATTTACTTCCTGGGTCCTTTAATTGAAGAATCCATATAAACCCCGCCCCCTGGATACGCAACAAAGGGGGGAGCCATGCTGCTCTGCTGTAAGAGGAAGAGAAAACTAGCGGAGCACATAATAATATATTTATATACAGTGGGGCAAAAAAGTATTTAGTCAGCCACCAATTGTGCAAGTTCTCTCACTTAAAAAGATGAGAGAGGCCTGTGATCGTCACATTTTTAATGAATGAACTGGTAAATTCCTCAGTAAAATCAGAATTTGGTCACCTAAAACAAGCAAGATTCCTGGCTCTCACAGACCTGTAACTTCTTCTTTAAGAGGCTCCTCTGTCCTCCACTCGTTACCTGTATGAATGGCATCTGTTACGAGTGAACTCATTATCAGTATAAAAGACACCTGTCCACAACCTCGAAGAGTCACACTCTTTCTAATCTGGCTGTCTAATAAACCTCAGCTATCAATTTCTCTTTGCAAACTTTTGTTCCACTTTTGTAAGTTGGTTTGGATAAAAGTGTCAGCTTTAACGTAAATGTAAAAGGTAGCTATCATATTACAAAATTATATATAAAAAAAAAAATCTATACATTTTAGCTAATATTACCATCATTATTACTACTATTATTAGATCAATTATTAAGCCAGACCTCCCAGATCTTCTCTGTCCTGTGATACTCATCTGCTCTGTGACTGAGAGCTGAGAAAACACAAGATGAGAATGTCTTGTGGTTACTCAGCTTCTCCCACACTCGTCCTCCAGCTCTCTCTCTCTCTCTCTCTCTGTAGGCGGTCTGTGCAGTCTGTACTCTGGGCGGCAGCGAGTGCAGTTGATGATTACTGTTTTCTTGCAGAAAAACAGCAGACACGCTGCCAGTAATTGCAGACGAAATCCCGCCGGTAGTCAGGAGGTGAATACAGCCGTTTCAAAAACATTGTTTAAGAGAACAGCAATACTCTATTACTCAGTCTCTTTCACTGTCAACGAGGCTAAACGCAAACACATTAATGAGGGTGAATGTGGCTTTCCTAACTCAATGCTGCTTGAGATCAGACGAGTTTGCGGCGTTTATTGTTCATTAGCATGACGGGATTTCCAGCGACTGCCGAGTTACAATACACTGACTGCTTAAACAGCATTCAAAGTATCAAAACTGAAGTATCAAAACTGATGACTGATTATGACATTTTGATAGTTGCAAATCTTTAAATTCAGGTTATAAAGGGAGATGGAAATGTGCTTGAATTAATTGATCCATACATCATTTAATGATTTCAGATACAAAAAAAGGATAATTATGACTTTAATGTTTAATGAGGTCTCATCATTAAAATACTTCCAATGCAACATAGTTTTTCAAACATTGTGACCATTAGTGTGTTAAAAACAGCATTTGAAACGCATTTTACTTCCATAATGCAACGTTTTCACACACAAACAGAATATTAAATTAGAATGAAATAAGACTGAATTCGATTCGATTCGATTTAATAGTCATTTTATAAGTACAGAGCCAATCAAATTATTTTATAATATTTTATATAAATTCGGTAACACTTTATTTCGATGGTCCACTTCAGATATTCAACTAACTGTAAGTAACTTTGCAACTACATGTCAACTAGCAGTTGTGGCCTAATGGATAAGGAGTTGGACTTGTTAGCCATTGGTTGATGGTTTGAGTCCAAGGTCTGGCAGGGATTGTGGGTGGGGTTAGTGAATAACCACAGCTCTCTCCGCCTTCAATACCACGACTGAGGTGAAACCCTTGAGCAAGGCACCGTTCCCCCAAATGCTCCCAGGGCTGGCCACTGCTCCGGGTGTGTGTTTAAGGTGTGTGTGTGGTTGTTCACTTCTCACAGCTGTGTTCACTTGGATGGGTTAAATGCAGAGCACAAATTCCTAGTATGGGAAACCATACCTGGCCACATGTCACATCCTTTTCTTACATACAGACTATCAGAACTTTGCAAGTATATGTCTAATAATCCTAAACCTACCCTAGTCTACTCTTAGAGTTAGTAGACATGTAGTTATGAATTAACAAGAATTAGTTGACATTCAGTGACAAAGTTACTTATAGTTAGTAGAATCTCTAAATGAAATAAAGTGTCACCATAAATTGTTTTTATAATGTTTTAGAAAAAAATAATAATAATACTGATGAATCACTCACAACAAGCATGCATTAACAAGTTTTATATTTACTGTAAAAGTTCATGTGTTGCAGCTTTAAAAGTTGCAAAATTGAATTTAATTTGCAATAAAATGCAGGCAGCTGAAACATATGGTATGAAATGAACTGGCGGGTGTCTGCACTGACTCTTTAATGAAGGATATATTAATAACTCTTCAATGCTGTTGTGCACATGCTTTCAGAGCACAGATTGTTTTCAACACACACCAGAAATCAGAGCGGACACATCTTTACAGAAGACAGACCAGAACAGAAGAGCATTTGTACATTATTTATGAAAGGAATTATTCACGAGCAAATAAAAATGGATGGAAAGCTGCCCTGCCATGATCCTTTCAGAAGCAGATGCTGCTGGTTTACATGCACGGCGCTTGGCTTTTGCTTTACATTTAAAAATAGAGTTTTATTAATAAGGCCCCATACAATATAAATCTCATCACCTGTCCGGTGGAGCGTAATGTGGTGATGGAACGGATCCTTAACGCTCTTGTGCCTCTTTGAACAGGTCAGAACATTACATGAAAATGGAGAAATAAAGAATTGCACTGAACAAACTGTCCTTTAACAGCCCAGTAGATGATGTAATGCTGGACCAGGGTCAGTGTGTGTTCGTAGCTCTATCTGAAGGCCTGTATGCCCAGAGGAGGGTGAAAAGTCTTGACAAAAGCTTTTATAAATGGGACGAGAGAGAGACGAAGAGCGCCTCTGAAATTATGACGGGTCATTAGGGGTCAGTGGATTAAACGAGACTCATTTATGACACTTTACTCTGTGCATCTGAGTCACTCGCTAACGATCCACCATGTACTGTACCACAGCAACTGCTGAAGCACGCAGAAAATAGCTCTGTCTATAAGTTCTTTTCCTGTCTGGAGAGAGGGTTAGAGAGAGACAGTAAAGAAACTTTCACAACAGTCCGGAAGTTCCGGGTTTGCTGTTAAGATGTGCTTCATAAATAGTCTGAATAAACAGGTAAATGCATGTCATGCATTGTGAAGAGCAGAAAAGTTTAAATGTAAGTAGAAAACATTAATAAAAATGAGGATAGCCTATTTTAGCCCATTTTAAAATACAATTAGTACTGACATCATGCGAACAGTAAATTATTTACAATTGTAATATATTTTTGTTATTTTTACAGCATAGGGTAATTAACTTGTAGTGGTTGTTCTATATATATATACTGTGTGTGTGCGTTTGTATGTATTTATAAAACTGTTAGTTGCATTCCTTGATTCTGATTGGTCAGCAGCTGGGGTTTATTCACGATACAGCATGGCTATGACCTCTTCACTCAGCTATGTGTATCACCGATCAACACCCTTAGCAACACGCACAATCACTAATACAGCATGTGTGTGTGTGTGTGTGTGTGTGTGTGCATGTTTATGTAGACATAAATTTGCATAATGACATGAGTATGACAGAGTTATTACAATTTGAAGGTGGTTTATGAGGACATTTTCAGTGTCCCTGTAATTCAAAAGGCTTTAAAAAACAGTTTTTGTTATCTAAATATGCCTGTAGTTCCCTGTGATGGGTAGGTTTAGCTGTATGGTGGTGTAGGGCAATAGCACATACAGTATAAACAGCATACATACAGTATAAAAACCATTACACCTGTGAAGAGTCCCCACAAATCACAAAAACCAACGTGTGTGTATGTGTGTTAATTATGAGAGGTAATAATAATTAATGGGGAAATATTATGAAAATTACGTCACAATTCATGCTAAAAGACAGAGAGACACAAAAGAAAGAGTGAAAATGCCGCCTCAGAGCATCAGAGGAGCATGTCAAAGCATAAGCAGACGATCAATAGTCTAAATGTCAGGATGGAGTGGAGAAATTGAAGTGATCTCACACCTGCATTTATCAGTGTCTGCGGCCGCTGAACTATCACCTCAACACCAGAACAGCCTCTTTAACGCCGGTCATCAGCAGCCTCTCCAGTCCCACCTCACATTATTGGGCTGTGTGTTCATGTGGAGCTGAGCTTCATGTAAAGTGACCTGAATAAGCCCAAAAAGCATTTTTGAGAAGCACAACATCTCAACATATCCCGTCCCACAGCGGAGGCAGACAGCTGAAGTCAAGGGCGTCCAAGGACAAGGAGAGCTAGTCTAAAGAGAAGGAAGAGCCTGCTGTGAGCAACTGCTGAGAGCTCTTTCTTCTGCTTTTACACAGAAAAATTATGAAACGGCATCACTTCAATGCTACACATTACTGTAGTTATTCTATTATATACTGGTATTATTATATATTTTTTCTACACTTCTCAAGTATTGTACATAGTATGGCTTTATAAAATAAAAAAAAATCTAAAAAAAATATAAAATATTACATATTACATATTACAGAGCACCACTTATACATTATATACAGTGGATACAGAAAGTGTTCAGACCCCCTTAAATTTTTCACTTAAATTTTGTGTTATATTGCATTTGCTAAAATCATTTAGGGTTTTTTTTTTTACACATCACTCCATATTGACAAAAAATCGGTGACATTTTTGCAGATTTATTAAAAAAGAAAACGTCTAAGGTAACCCACATTCCCTGAAGGAGGTAACAGAGACGTTACATATGGGATCTCGCATGAGAGACCAATCATCTTTGAATCTTGAGAAAAGGCCAATGAATATTGGCGTGCAATAATTACAGCCAAGTGCACCTTATCACAGCGTGAGTATAAGAGGGCACGGCTGGAATGCACATGCAGGTTTTCGCTGAGGAGCCGAGTCGGCATCAACACAACCCAGGGTCATGGCAAGGGTATGTAACGTCACCATTCCCTCCTTCACGGAACGGGGGTTACCTACGTAACCTTAGACGTTCCCCTTCAGTCCTGTTCACTCCGACGTTACATATGGGAACAGACCCGTGGAAAAGGCCATGACCCTGAGGCCGCGTTACGCCGGCAGGCAGGCAAGCGCGGTAAGATGTGCACGGTAAGATGTGACTTATGGCCTCAGCCTGCTGCCGAGACCTTCTGGGCAAAGTCCTCGACAGTGTCGCCAAAGAGGCCAACCTGCGAGATGTGCGTGTCAGGAAGGCGAACCCTGTCAACGTCGGCCATCTCAGCAAGGTTGAGCCAGAGGTGGCACTCCTGAACCACTACCGTGGACATTTCCTGACCAAGGGCACGTGCAGCAAACTTAGTCGCTCGTAGAGTGAAGTCAGTTGCCTCATGGAGTTCCTGCAGTGCCACCCCTCAGAGGGTGGATCAGATCCACGTGCAGCTGTTTGATCGCTTTGGCCTGGTACACTTAAAGTGCGGGCATCGCATGCAGGGAGGTGGCAGCCTGCCCAGCGCCATGGTAAGCTCGGCCCGTGAGAGCGCCACAGCATGCTCAACCTGGGGGATCGACACATACCCCCTGGCTGGAGAGGTGACAGGAGCTGGGGGCCAGGGTACAGGAGTACAGAGCTTGCCACGACCTGGTCAGCTCCTTGTGCACCTCCAGGAAGAAAGGCACTGAGGAGGGCTGCGGTCCGAGAACATAGTAAAGTGCATTCAACATTACATTGCTTCTGGTTGTCTCAAACTGGGGTAAATAAAAATAAATAAATAAATAAACTGCTGTGAACAATTTGTAATCATATACTATAATCCATAAAAAGTTATCATTTTAATAAATGAAATACTCTAATTGCAAGTACAAAAGTTTAGTAATTATCTAATTATCTGTTGTAATCCAGATCAGTTCCTACCAGCTACCTTCCAAAATGTACACGCTATATCCACAAAAGCCATTTTATTTTCCCATCCTAATTCTTGTGGCTTGTAAACTAAATTTACTTAGTTAATTTGTTACAAACTTTATGTTCAATATTACAAAACACTGCACACTTTTGACAAAAAGCGTGATTGAAGGGCCATTTAACTCAATTATCCGCGCCGCAACGGCTCTTTAAACATGGACATCATAATCATCAGGCTGAAATGCTAATTCACTGCGGTTCCTCTGTGAGGGTCACGGCGTGTCAAACACATGAAAGACCCAACAGTCTGTGCTTTTACTTCAAATCACGCTCATTACGCCTGAATCTGAATCTGAGGAAGCACACATTAGAGGTTTCGTGCTGTTCATCGTCATCAGTGATTCTCCATCTTCTGCCTTTTAGCGCCTTAATGTGAAATAATGTAAATGTGTGTTTCTGTAATGCTCTAAATTCCAGTTAAGAGTGCCCCCGGAGTGATTACAGCGCATGCATGTTTGAACAAATGTGGTTTACAGTAAATTACATTAACTTGTTAAAAGCAGTTTGGACGCTGGAGCCGTTTTGTAATGCTGTTTGTGATGCTGTTACTGGCCAACAATCTTTCTATCTCACTCCTTTTGATTGTGTTGATCATGACTGTTACCAAGGAAACAGAAGAACGCTGTCAATCGTTAGTGAGAGTACTGATAAAAGTAAAGACAAGAAACTAATGATTTTGAATGTTTATAAGCTTCTGTAAATGATGGAAATACATTTTCACATGTACAGTAAGTGTCAATGCATTGCATTGAAACAGTAAATGCAATCTGACTAAAAGTAAACAAACATCCAGATATCCAGTTTAAAAACATCATAGAATTGCAATCAAATACAAAATTTGCATCTGACATCACAGGAGAAAATGGCATTTTATAATTTACACTTGTCAGACATTTTGGTCCCACTTTAAATTAAGTGTCCCTAATACCCAACCTGATCTCACGGCAATTCATACATATTTTACGAGGTGGCTAATTCGTACGAATTTGTTCGACCTCACTTGTACGAATTCATACGATTTCTTCTAAATTGTACGTATTTTACCAGATGCCAATTCGTATGACTTTATATGAATGACCTAAACATAACCCTGCCCCTAAACCTACCCATCACGTGGTTTTAGACAAATCGTAATCATACAAGTGAGGTCGTACGAATTGGCACAAATTGGCACGAATATGTACGAATTGCTCGTGAGACTGTGTTGTAATACCTGTGTACTGCCATAGTAACTAGATGTATGTCTAGTATGTAACCACAGTGTAAGTACACATTGCTACACAGTATCTACAGCTGTAACTACACACATGTAACACCCCTCAGAATGGCGTGTGTATGAACAATTGTGTAACAGGACATTGGTAGCAACACTTATTCACTTCACTAAGTAGTAACAGGAATTACATAGCTACATTTTGTAACAGCATTATGTATAAGAGTAACTGGAACAGGGGGTGATCAGGGGATGTAGTTGGGTAGGTTTAGGGATATGTAAAGTGGGTGGAGTTGCTGCACCTCCGTAAAACACGTGTATATACATGGTAACTCCTTACACGGTCCACTTAATATAAAATATAACATTCTGGACACCAACCACAATTTATATGTACAGCCTAATTTACTGTCTGCTGCGTGTGACATCAGAGTAATTACATGCTAAATCCAGAGCAATTGTCTAAAGTGTAACACTTTATTTACCAAAAAGTGCTGTTAGTCCTGTTACACATTTGTACTTTCATTACCAAGAAGTGTTGTTAACAGTGTCCTGTTACTCATTTGTACTTACACACACCATTCTGAGGGTTGTTACATGTGTGTAGTTACAGAAATATCACAGCTGTAGATACTATGTACCGGTGTGTACTTACACTGTGGTTACACACTACATACACATCTACTTACTATGGAAGTACACGGGTATTAGGGACAATTAATATAAAGCGGGACCAACATTTTTATTTATTTTATTTATTTTTCTTTTTGTTAATTGTGTAATAAAAAACTGTGTGTAAAAAAAAAAAATAAACAATGCTTAAAGAAAAAGTTAGTAAATAAATTTATTTATTTATTTGTTTATTTTCAAAGAATAGAATTAAAATAGATTGTGCTAAAGTTAGAGGGTCAAATAAAGATATGTTTAAAATATGTTAAAACAGCCTGTAATAATAATTCACAATTTCCATATTTCTCAATATTTTTGCACTAATGTATTTATAATCATACTGTATTTTTAATTAAATAATGATTGTCGTCTAGGCAAGGCAAAATAGAAATTAAATACCACAGCATGTCATTTCAAAGCATTAAATACAACTGCATTCAAACAGAAAATTCATTCAATAATATTTTAAAATATATTAAAATGGGAATCAGGTATTTTAATATTTAACTATAATTATGTACTCTTGATCAAATAAATGCAGCCCTGCTCTGGAGAACATAAAGCCTCATTTTGCCAGATACGATCCGCAAGCAAAATAGAAATTGAATGCTGCCTTGTGTCATTTCAGGGCTATCAGGAATATCAAACTGAAATGCAAAAATAACTGTTCTAGTTAAATATGAAGTTGCAGCCCAATGCATTACAATTATGTTAGGCTGCGTATTTAATTCATGTAAACTGAAAATATGATGTTGCATGCATGGGGCATTTTCTTTCTGTTGCAAACAAAGCTACTGTAGTTTAGCGTGGCGTTTTCTCAGTCGAGCTCTTCTAGCTGACACTGACACCTTGCCACTCATAAACCATCATGCACAAGCAACTATCTCTGTGTTCAGTGAGTAAAGAGTCACCAACAAAACGTGCATTGATTATAAATCATCTGCATGTTCAAACGCTGCATATTTCATCACAGAATCAGACATGAATATCCACAAACATCATTTAGTTTCCTCATTTATGCCGTTATTTTTGCTTCACTGCATCAAGCGGCTCCAAACAACATTTTCTGCCTTGCAGCGACTTGGACGTGAATGCAAACAAACACTGCTGCTTTGCTATCTGTCCTCATGCTAATTTAGCCGCGGCAGTTATGCCACGTAAGCTTTCTGTTTAGCTCAGTGTGTCACATGAGATTGTAAAGCACACACTCAAGGGCACTAGTAAAGTGTGTACTGAAGGGCACAGATACGGCCGCACACTGTGCCTAGCCTGAATCTGTCACCATGTGTTAAGCGCAAGCTCCGTTTCAGCCGATCACGCTATGAATCAATCTCGCTGATTTCAGACAGAGAAAAGAGATGCTCTGAGATCTCTTGGGGTTAAACAACCTCGGTGTGCTCTTGCCCAAGTCAGTAGCATGACGTTTGGGATGCAGGCATGTGTCTTTGAGCATGACAGCTGGCTGTTGGTCTGGTCTGGGTGAATTTGGATTTGAGGTTCGTTTACAATTTGTGGTACATTACTCATTTAAAGGAAGACATTTTTTATGCTCTATTGCAGAATAGGGCATGTTTGCACAAATTAATCTGCAGTAACAGTGTCATCTCTTATGTTTTGCAGCACCTAAAGAGCGCATGTCACAGCCCAACTTCAGACATATTCAAGCCTCTAGAAAACACCCACGTTCATAAATATGCATTACATGCATATATAACCAGCTTAAGATCTTCAGAATAGTTCTTAGCTCTCTTCTTTGGCTAATTGTATCATTAATGCTGTCACTACATCAGAATTCAAGCCAAGTCCAGGCAGGCCCTTTGGCAGCACAACCAACATCTGACCGCAAACATAGAGTGAGCTCAAGCGTTAAACACTAGTGTAATGTTAACTCTGCAAATGAAATCTGAACAACTACCCACACATACTTGGCTGGAGTCTGCTTGCTGGCACGTAACAACCCAGGCTGGACACAGCGTCCGTGAGGGCGCATCAACACACGGCCCGGGAGGGATTCAGATCTCTGGCTTTATGCGTGCATGTGTTTGAGGGTCAAGGGCTTTGACCTGGCTCTAAACGGGGTGGCATATTCCAACGTCTCCGGGAGCAAAAACGACAAAGATTAACTGTCGCTCCGAGTCATAATTAATGCAACCTCACTCCCCTCAGAGACGACGCTGTCTCCGGCCCTGACAGGACATTGATGGAATTGCCATTTAGCGGTCGGATACATGGAGATGAGACACGCTAAAGACGGGATGACGGAATTTAGAGACACTTTGTTAGCATGAATTCCTTACAGAGATTACTGGAGCTACTGACTGAATGTTAAAGTGTGGGTGAGGTCTGAGGTTGAGTTTGGGGCATCATCGTGGGGCGTTTGAACAACCTCGACCCAGACAGAAAAAAAGATGTGCACCAATTAAATTGTTCTTAAAGAACACTCGGAAGACGTCAGCAAGGATGCATTAAATTGCTCAAAAGTGACAGTAAAGATATTTATAATGTTACAAATATCAAGTGTTTCAAATAAATCCTTTTCTTTTAAATTTTCTAAATGTTTTGACAGTTCTTTTGTTCGCTTGTTTTGTTGTTGTTGTTGTTATTTCAAGTAGCAAAAAAATCATTTTACAGACCTCCAACTTTTGAACAGTAATATATATTTAAAACTCTCTCGACCGTGTGCTGCGTCAGGAATAAGTGTTGTTAAAGATTAAAAATGATATACTTCAATATCATTGTACTAAAGTCAAAAAACAGTATTAATATTTCAAATTTCATAATAAATATTTCCCCAAAGCAACCTTTTTTCTGAGGTTTTCTGCATACCCCTTGCGGGCTCCCGAGGGCCTCCAGACCCCTGATATAAAGTACATCTATGATTAATCTTGACAGCCCCTGGTCCAAATATGCTTTCACTATATAGAAAAGAGCACTTTCTTCCACAGGAGAGATCCGTATGGGTCTGGAATGAAGTAAATGGCAGATAGACACGAAAAGAAACTGTAAAATCTGAATAAGTGAAGCAGAAACTACAGTCTACATCGGCACTAAAGAGCTGAGCTCACTGCATTAGAAGTGCATTGGCATTCAAAGGTGAATAGGATTGTGGGTAAGGACATTTCTAGTCATTTCAGAGCGCCGGTGCTCAGCGGTACATATACAGCGTCAAAGAATAGAGGATTTCGAACACCGCCCTCCTACCTGTGAGGGGGTCGGACAAATCCGGCTATTGTGGCTGGATTAAAGTGAAAGACTTCCTCATTCACTGCACTTCCTCTAAAACGCCCACACTGCAGTCTCCTTCGGTCAGCCCAAATCTCTTCACCGCTCGTGATATTAGTAAACAGTCTACGCCTACGCCATCTGACACTCAATGGACTCCAATGGGTCTATTCAGTATATGTAATGTAATTACTGTCATGCAGCTTGTCATGAGAATTAATGAAATCTGAAAAGAAAATATATTAAAAATGAAAATATTCACACTTGCATACAGACAAATAGATAGACTGTAAAAAGTTTCCAGTAAAAAAAACACAGCTGTGGTCACCAGAAGTTTACAGTAAAGAATATGGTTACAACATTTTAGGTCTTACGGTTTTAACTAAGATTTACAGTTAAATACAGTACCGTAATGAACTGATATAAAGTTAATGTATCAACCTACTCAAGTGCTGAAATCGGTTTTGTACATTTGTAATGTACTGATGACCACCAAATACAGATGGTGATGAGAATGTCACATGATAAACCAAAGCCTATCACAAGCAGCTTTTAAATAATAACTTATATGTAAGGTGCACGTCATTTACAAAAACACTAAACGCCATCATGGTAACACAGAAATTATGCAATAAGCATTGATTTAACAACATTAGCTGTAACATGCAATCCAAATGTAGAAAACTAATAAGAAAAAACTAAGAGTTCACATAGTTATTTATATTAACATCAACAACAAAAACATACAATGTACAGTTATTTACTGTAAAATACACATTTTCCAATTCCAAAAATACTACAGTACCATAACATTACATGAAGTATTTAAAATAGTAGGGGGATATTACTGTTAATCATTTAACAGGTTTTTACTGTAACATTTGTAACACACTGTAACACACTGTGCCAACACTGCATGGTTGGCGGTTGTTTCTAATGATAAAAAGGACCAAAACAGCAGCCAAATGGAACAAAACTCTAAATATGTGATGATTATTTCCATACATTTTTAAAGTATGATTAGTACTATTAGAAAAAAATAAATGTCTTCAGACCTATATATCCGATGACATCACAGGTCCGACTGACCTCTCAAATTAGCGGACATTCATTTGCTATTTCAGTCTTCTTTTCTCAGTATTTTCTGGTTTAAGTCATAGTTTCATTCTCAGAGGGCATAAAAGCAGGATTTTCTGCGGTCTAGGCACCCCTGGGGGATTTTATTGAAGTATTAATTTAATTTAGGACAGGCTCTTTTCTGGCTGCTGATAAAGCCTGTGAAAAAAGCTTACAAGCCTTCTCTGTAATACAGTTCAGTGAGAGGATTTATTTCATTCTCTCCGTCTGTATGATAAACAGATTTATTTCCATTTGTTGTTGTTTTCAATATTTTGTCAAATGTAGCAAAGTAGACCTGCTAGTGACTGTCAATCATTCTATTGAGTGAAAACACGTCGTCTTTTGTCAAACTCTAGTTATTCTGTCATACGGGGCATTTACATAATAAGGAGCTGCTGCTTAAATTCCCTACAGCTTTAACAAAACTACTTTTAAAAAAGGCTGGTTTGTTTGGAAGGAGAAAATAAACTCAGTAAACTAAATCTTTACATCACGTGCAAAGCAATCACGCAAACACAAATGGAAAAGATGTCTACTGAAAGACCACCAGCAGCAGCAATGATGACTGTACTTACACTGCATAGCTCCCAAATATCCGCTTATGATGTAAACACAACATAAAATAACTGCATTTAAGTCTTTGTTTGGTTTTGACTTTGAAATGTACAGGTTTGCATGCACTGAAGGTGTGTACATTCCTAGCAGTTTCTGGGTAATCCTCATAAATCTACATGTGTCAATCAAGCTGAAAGCTGATTCATTCAGGAACCAAACAAGCCTCTGTGAGCCACTGAATCGCTTACTCAATCAATTTGTGCAAACGCTGGTTCATTTAGGACAGTGTTGTTTTCGTCAGCGATGATGATGACGAAATCATTTCGTTGAAGCCACTCTTTTTCATGACGATAATGAGACGGTGACGAAATAAACAAGAATGAACGAAAATGTTAGATGAACGAAATCTGTCAGATGTTTAAAATGCATGACATTTCTGCTTATTGTGCATGTCAGTTAAAACCTAAAAAGTATCTGTTGCTGCATTCTATCCTTGTTTGGTCACGCCCATCACCTGGCATGCAGCGCACAACGTGCTCAACACGTCACACTGTTGTCACTTATCACAAACAATGGCGGCAGTTTCAACACGGGGGCTTGGTGGTCGCAAACGCAGAGACGATATATGGGTGTATTTTAAATATAACCCAGCAGATAATAAAACAGAGTGTATTGTGAAGGAAGACGGTGACAAATGTGGCCACAAAGTAGGCGGAAAATATACGACCAACCTTAAGCGGCACCTGAAGGCTCACCACAAGGATATTTTTTCGAAGGTAAGTTACAAGTGCTGTTAACATATCGTATAGCCTACGTAACGTTACAATCGGCTTGTGATAAATTTCATAGTAAGCTTATAAATTAATAAGTTTTCCACATACTCCTGCTGCAAATGGGCTGCTAAATTCAGGCTAAAGTTAGCTTTTGTTATGCTAACGTCATTGTGTGTGTGTTACTTTAGCAGCATGTAATGAACATTGACTCCACTGTTACCACTTTTACCTGTTACCACTACTAATTGACCTAAATTAATTTGTTAAAAGACTATACTTCTTTTTTTGACTAAAAATAGACTAAAACCTTTTTGAGTTTTTGTCGACTGAAACTGGACTAAAACTATCACATTGGAAGTGACTAAAATTTGACCAAAACTAATAAGCATTTTAGTCCAAAAACTAAGACTAAGACTAAATCTAAGATGGTTGTCAAAAACAACACTGATTTAGGATTGAAATTGTGCTTCATTTTGCTCAGAAACCTATGCAAGATATAAAAGGACACAATTTTGAGACCAAAAGTCTAAATTTTGACATCATAACCAAGAGACTATAAAAGTCTCACATACTTTTTTGCAATTCTGACATTTGACATATGATCATAATTATGAGATAAAATTTGAAATTATGATATACCAAGCCATAATCATCAGAGAAAAAGTCAAAATTATGGGATGAAAATTGGATGAAAAGTTGAAATTATTATTTTAAATGTAATTATCACACAGTCATATAGTGTTATATATATATATATATATATATATATATATATATATATATAATTAATAATTTAAAATTTATAT
>JAUYWG010000055.1:18919090-18932212 GCA_034779775.1 Enteromius afrohamiltoni | reverse complement strand
TAGCTATTTTTGTAATTCAAACATCCATTTGTATTAATTTTATTAATTAAAGTGTCTACTTTTAAGGTTTAAAATACATTTGTGGAGAATAACATGCCATTGTAATTCAGTGCAACGCAATATTTATGTAAAAAAACATGCTTATTCTGATTTGTATATGAAAATACATAAAATTATAAGGAAGGAAATTAAATGAGTAAAAACCATTTACAGACAAATGAGTAAACTCTAGGATAGTGTCAAAGTTAAAAAACTTTTTTTATGGTAATTATTTTTTTTTTTTTTGTCTTTGCCACATGTGTATATACATTTCTGTGTGCATATTTACACATATGCAACATTCATACAACACTTTAAACAGAATAAATTAACACTCAATTTACACACAAGTCTTCAGAATCAAAGGAACCATCAAGAAGCAGCTTGAGGAGGCTAAAATCCTTAAATTGACACGGAAGATGTTTTCTGTTTTTATACATTCTTGTTGTGTTTTACTAATGAAATTCTGCTGCATTTATTCCTGTCATTCCAACACAAGCCCAATTCATCATCCAATTCAATTCAAATTCACACTCATGAACTGAGATGGACCCGTTCCTCAATCTGATTCTCGCCCAGCTCCAAATGAAAGTCTTAAAGTCAGAGCAGCAAAAGCAGCTAATATAGTCAGCTCTTTAAAGCACAAAACAATCAGACATGTGCGGCTGAAATGAACCGGATCAGATGCTCTTCCTGGAATGAGGAGGAAATTACACAGTAAAAATTCTAAAGATCAAAGCCTTTTACTCATAATATGACCCTTTAAAGCTCTCTAACAGGCCGTCTGCAGCTGATTAATTGGCCATTCTACGAATGACAGAACGCCCCTTTAGTTAGAGAGCGGCCCGCAGGGGACAAGAGCGGCCAGGACCTTGTCAAAGTGAATGAGATTACAGACAAAATCTCTCCTGCTCTGGACAGAGTTATCTGGACAAATCTAAATTCAAGTCAAATACTTACCAATAATCACATAGCTTCTAATCTAGAGTCTTTATAGCTTTTCCATTCAAAGAGATTCCAATACTGTGTATGCACAGGCTTACTTCAGTTACAAAACAAACTTAATTAATTAATTAATTTAATACACTAGTAGAGATGTATTTTATTAGTATTATTAGTATTATACACTAGCATTAATGAATGTGAAGTTTGGTCCAAAGATAAGTGAATTCACTAAAAATTTTATAAACAGAGTTGGTCACAAACCATAAAAAATTAAATTAAATTAAATTAAATTAAATTAAATTAAATTAAATTAAATTAAATAATTAAATTAAATTAAATTAAATTAAATTAAATTAAATTAAATTAAATTAAATTAAATTAAATTAAATTAAATTAAATTATTAATGAATAAAAAAGTAATTATTAAATACAAAAATCTTATTAAATTAAAATAGAATATCTGAAATCTTTGTGATGCACCGTCATTAAATCCAAAGTATTCTGTAATGTGCAAATAGGTGGCCTATGCTGTCTTTTTTATGGAATTATGAAAGCCATCGAACACTAACACACATGGTAATGACTCAACACGGTTTCCAGTCAGATTTATCAGAGCGGTCCGGCGGTTTGTGTGAAGGACAGCAGCATCCCAGCGAGAGGTAGATTGAATGTATTGTAGGCAGATGGGACTTGTTGAGTGGCGTTTGTCCTCAAAGAGCTTTCAGTGCAGGGCTCCTGTAGTGCCGCAGGTGGATTTTTAACTGCTTGATTGCAACCCAATAAATTGCAAACCCAAGCCCTTGTGCTTTAAAGTTGATGTGAAATGCAATTCACAACACATTTTACATCTTTAATCTGACTTGCTTCTAGGGGTGGGTTAACTCAGTCAGAGTTTTTAAATCCCAAGATTTAATTGTTGCTCGAACTAAACGACGCAATGAAACATTATTTCCAGCCTCCCATCTAAAAAATAGCAATTGTCTTTCTCCTTTTTACTTTTGATATGAAATAAAAGTCTTTAAAAAAAAACTTTTCGAATGTAAAGTGTCACAAGAACTGACCATCTCTTTGTCTTTACTAGTTACAGCAGCAAATAAACAGGAATGAACATCAGAAGTTGTTGAAAAAAATTAGTAGTAATTTGCTTAATACATGCTTTATTTAGTCATTGCATCTTTTTTTTACTTAACCTGTTCTTCAAAATTTAATGTATGCATAAATCCATCATAAAACAACCGACAGGGTTTAGTTGATTTTAGTCTTTGGTAATGAAGGTTGGTAATGACTGGATTATGAAAACGGGACGCTTCATGCCGGATAGCAAATGTGAAAGGTTTCTCTCCCTGATTCTATCTAACAGAACATGTTATTCTTTATTTCTCTTCAGAGGTGACTCGGGCACTCTGGCTTAGAGAAGATCACTGGATCAGCTGTTTTCAAGGTCTTTTCTCGGCAGGGACAGAGAGAGAGAGAGAGAGACCGAGAACGAAAGGCCAAAGGACAGCTTGCTTTAGAGAAAGTCGTGAAGAACAGGGCTGCTCATGAACTTTTGGTTTAAAATTAATGGTCATATAAATATTAAGGATTAACAAAATAATTTTCAGCTTTGTAGGCAAGAATATCTTTATTGACAGGGAACCTATTAACAAAATAATAAAATACGACAAAATAACCAGTGATTTATTCAGGCAAGCGTCACTGTTTTGCCCATAAAATAAAATACAACAAATCAAAATAACCATATTAGCCATGCTTGCTTAGACAAGCATCCCTAGTTTTACCCATGAAAAACACAATTATCTGTTTTCACTCACATCACTGTTAGTTTTGCCTATAGCAATAACATTAAAAATATTTTCAAAAGTATTTATTATGGAAATAACTGTACAGTTAAAGTAACGAACGATGTAGAATGATGTAATACATCAAATTTTATAATAAATGTAAAATAATCACAGTTTACAGTACATTATTGTTATTCAGTCAAGACTATCAGTGCACTGTCAAAAGTGCTACACCCACAAAGTAGGTTTTATCTACTTTAAATAGTTGTAGTATAGTTAATTGCATTTGTTTTCACTTCATCTTTACTTAAAATGTATCAGTTCTTATATAACAATACATTTTAAATAAAATGAATGCAATTTATTAGGGTAATTATTTTAATTGTAATTGTTGTGTGCAATAAATTTTATAAAAGTGAGTTGACACAAATGTATTAGATTTATTAATATTTTTAAATAATTTTCCCAGGCAGATGCAACATCTTCCTCGGCACGTCGACTGTTTGTTCTCTGCAGCACCTCTGAATTAACAATAACAATAGAAGCAAATAGTGTGGCTTCACTATTGTAACTGAAGCGTTTACCTAAGATGTCATCACTTTGCTTTTCATTTCTTTATGTAGGCACAGGTAAAAATGAGTTGACTAAAGATTAAATGTCATTCTTGCATTTTTCATAACTAAAAAAACTATATAGGCTAGTGAATATGTATATATTGACACTGTCCAAGATTTTCATCTGATTGAAAACTAATTTGTATCCAAAACTCAAAAAAAGATTTGGTATGTAACTAAGATGGTATCCTTCTTTTGAACAGATCTGTGAAGAGTTCCTGAGAATCAGTGGCTTTTCAACGCAAAAGTAGGAACCATTGGTCCCCGTTGTTTTTTTGTTGTTGTTTGCTTTTTTATGTTATTTGTGTGGCCACATTCATTGGCTGTTTTTGTCGTCACTGTTAAAAGTGACACTGGTTGACATTGAATAAAGGTTATTGTCTTTAATCTACCCTCCCATCTTTTTCTTCAATTTTTTGTTGTAATTGTTATTGACAAAGTCTGTTGTAAAGTTAATCACTGTAGTGCTTAGAATATAGACATTTAGATTTCTTTTCTCAGGTTATAGCCAGTCAATTAAAATGTTTATTCACATATCATTAGATTAATTTTACTAATAAAAAATAGTTCATATAACCTCATTAAAATGAGTACAGGTTACTTGTAGTAACACATAAATAAGTTAACTGTACCAAAATAAATAGGCTAGTACTAATACTTTACTTAATATTGTTGTGTTTTTATGAAGTAATGTTACAGTGTTTATTATACTTAAAAAAGGCTGCAAGTTGCCTTAACTTAAAATGTCCAATGCTGCCACTTGCCTAATTTTTTATAAGTTAGATCTAGGTATTACTTTTTACAGTGTAGCTTAATATGCAAAATGTAATCATTTTTTGGAAACAAAATAAATTATATATATATATATATATATATTGTTTTTTTTTAAAAACCTAGCTGTGTAAAAGTTGTGTGTGCTGTCAAATGATTAAGGTTTACATACTAAATGTATAGCTATGTTTAAGCATATTTATGAGGTATATACACATGCATATATAAGAAAACTTAATTTAATTTAATTTAATGTTTATATATTAAATATATTTATTTATAATATAAATTATATAGATATATAAGCAATGCAGATATTTTCAAATATTTAATGATATAGACAAAACATATTACGCCAGCAAAAATGTTTAATTTGGATATAATCACACCTATAATATATTTTTTTTTACATATTTATAATAATAATTTAAATCCATATGTTAAATAAAATAAATTCTAATTTTGTATGTATATATATATATAATAAATACTGTAACTGTAAACTGGCAAGAATCTATAAATGTCTACTGCTGTTCTCCTGTTGTGGATTTTAAGACACGCTGACCTGTCTCAAGAAAAATAAGTGTCAAAATAAAGCAGTGTTTCTGCTACACTTGTCAAGACTAACTAATCAAATACACGCAGGGTTTGTTATCCGCACCTTGTGGACTGCCTGTCAATACTCGTCTGCTGAAATAACCGTGGCTGTTTTCACATACGAACTGCTTTCATCTGTGTTTACAGATCTGCAGCCTCTACCGGAGCCGAGCGAGGCGGTCTAATGATAGAACTTCACCCTCTGACCGGAACAAACACATGAGGAAGGAGGAGAAACTGAAGACAATGGACTGTTTGAGAAGTTCATTTGAGGACGGCTTTGACTCCGTGCTGAGGGTCATCAGTGGGCTTTAATTACGTGACGAGGCGGATAAACTGAGTTTCCCAAACAAAGAAGCTCGATGTGACATGGATCAAATTCACAACAACACCGTACTCCGCAACTTCTTGCTTTTTCCATAACAATAACTTTATTATGGTCAAGCCTTATAAAAGCAACAGCTGAGAAACACTGAATATCTTCACATACAATCATCATACAACACAGCAATCATTTTCTCAAATATAAACGAATGAGAGATTTCAGCTGGATTCACTGAAACAAGAGTAATTCAGTGGAATGAACAAATTTTCTTTGATTTTAAAACCATTATGATCATTACACAGGTTGTGTAATTTTCATTTTACTAAAAAACACTATAAAGTATGTTTCAAGAGTTTGTGCTTTCTCAACAATGGTAGCAAAATAAAGCGAGTTTGGTGTGCTGTCAGGGGGTTCGGAGAACCCTGCGTGCCCCCCTTTAGGAGAGAATGGAGGAGACGGGGAGGTGGAGGGATTGCAAAAGCGAGATACTGAAGGGAAGGCATCTGGTTTATTTATAGTGGACTTCATAGTTATATATATTTATAGTGGTCTGGTTGGCTAACAAGATAGGTGGTGATCATTAGCGGATTGCTAACAGCTGGGTTGCGCTTTCTCTCAAAATTGCTTTACAACTACATTTAAACTAGTGTTGTCATCAATCACTCACATATCTAGAGTACCTTTACACTAAATATTAAAGTCTCAAAAAAACAAAACCTCACTATTTATGCGTGTTATGCATATGTATATGTATATATAAACATATTTTATATTACACATAAATATATACATGTATGTGTGAATCATAGTGCATCTGTGTGTGTGTGGGTTTATATATTAGAAATATTAATGTATATATATATATATATATATATATAAAATAAAAAATAGGAACATAAATATATAGATGTATATATGTACATGTAAACAATTTTCTAAATATGTACTGTATGTGTATGCATTTATATGTAAGAAGCATACACAGTACATATAGATATATAACGTAAACAAAAACTTTTATTTTGGATGTGATTTTTAACATTAATAATAATCAGAAATGAAGATGATGAAAACAATCAGCATCACTTGTGTTTGTCTAGTTGTGTTAGTAGTCTCTCATGGGTAAGTTAGTTGGTGATGGGTTTATATCACACGTCAAGAGTCTTGTCATGGGTTTTTCTTACATGGTCAGGATTTAATTGCGGAGCCATTTCAAATAAAGAAAGCTGTCTTTTGTCCAATTTGTAGTGTTTTATGTACAGATCAGAAGTAAACAGAGCGTCTCGGCGGATTACAAGGTTGTATCCGAGGAAAGTCAATACGAGTCCCTGAATGATGATTAGAGAGAGAGAGGTAAGACTGAGAAGGTAGAGAAAGTCCTGCAGTAAAGCATAAGGAGGCTTGTGTTCAGTAATCATGTGAAACGTGAGCTCTGTGTGAATAAAGCTAGACCTGACTCAAGATCTCTGACGAAGCCGTTTGACCCTGTACTACTTCTGTACTTTCTCTCTTTATCAGTGAAAATACAGATATGTTTGATTGAGAAGCAACATTTTTTTTTACTTTGAGTCAGCTAAGCAAAAAATATCCTTTCTTCATTCCTGCTTTCTATCATCCATCCATCCATCTTTCCCTCCATCCATTCATCTATCCTTCCTTCCTTCTTGCTTTTTGTCCATCCATCCATCCATCCGTCTGTCTTTCTTTCTTTCCATCCATCCATCCATCCTTCCTTCCTGCTTTCTATCTATCCATCCATCCTTTCTTCCTTCCTTCCTGCTTTCTATCTATCCATCCATCCTTTCTTCCTTCCTTCCTGCTTTCTATCTATCCATCCATCCATCCTTTCTTCCTTCCTTCTTTCCTTCCTTCCTGCTTTCTATTTATCCATCCATCCATCTATTTATCCATATATATATATATATATATATATAGATATGTTTGATTGAGAAGCAATCTTTTTTTTTTTTACTTTGAGTCAGCTATCTATCTATATGAATAGCTGTAGTGGTAAGCATGTAAAGCAGCATCTGTTCATCACTCATCTGTGGTCTGACTCCAGCTCTCCTGTGTTAATTAAGTCCAGTAATTCCTCCAGAGATGCGGCTGTAATCTCAGCATGTCTCTCAGGGCCGGGGTGTTTAGACGGCTGATGTTATTGTGCTCATCTGATGTCACGAGGTCCACGGCAGCGCCTGCACGAAAGCAATCTCGTTCAATGGCGGAGTGGAGTGGGTTGTGATTGGCTGCGGTTGATCCCGACACCTGAGCGACACACAAGAGCCGGCTCTTCTGATTAGCGCCATACGATCCGTCCCTCAAGAGCGCCTCTCTCGCTAACAGAGCTGTTAGAGAACGCATTTGACCTTATAAGGCCGGGGAGGCTGTGTTTTGTCGGCGGAGATGAATCCGAGTGCTCAAAGAATGAACTTCAATTCGCAGCAATGAAACATCTCTCTGTGCTCGAAAAAAAGGCCACGACTCTCCTTTGTGAGTGTGTCGTGTCCTGCCGAGGCCGAAAAATCGCTCTTAACCCACAATGCACGGGAAACACTCCCTGCTCCCAATTTTTGTCTCTGTCGACAACGCTGTGAACAACAGTGTTCCCATGGCAATTCACAGAGGATTCCTTGATTGTCCTTAAACAATTATTTGAGTGGGAGATTTGAGCAGAAACAATGAGAGTAAAAGCTCTGCTCCCTGCGCTGACGCTGTGTGTTTAAGCAAAATGAGCCAAATGAACTAAATCTGGCAAACAAAACAAATATAGTGTCACTATTAACTTATTAAAATTTTTTACATTTTCTGTTTTCATTAATTTAAGGAAAGTAATTTAGTTTTGTCCATATTTATTTGCTTTTTTTTGTGTTGATCTTGTATTATTGTTATTGATATATGGATTGTTATATATGCCTATGCCATTTTTTTTTTATTTTTTATTTTTTTTTATAAATGAACTGTATTTTTGATCAAACAAATGCAGTCTTGGTGAGCAGAAGAGACTTCTTTCAAACCCATTAAACAGGGTCTTACTGACCCAGACATGCATATATTCATCTCTGAAGTTTCCAGCATTAGATCTACAGCACAGAAGAGTGTTCAGAAACACTAAAGAGGAACAGAACCGCTGGAGTTCAGGCGAAATGCTTTTATATAACCTTCATTCCCTCAGTCTGATCCAGTTCAGCAGCAGAAAGACTGCTGTGTTCCTGAGCTCTGGCTGAGAACGGCTTTACAATCCTCTGAACACTTCAGGATAATCCTTTTTTTCTTCCTTCATTGAAAAATGTGTTTCATTTGAAAATAGTATCAAAGAAAATTCCTTTTCAGTTCCTCACAGTCTCTGAGGAAAAGCAAATGAGCCAAATGAAATCACGAAAAACTCCCATGACCGGCGAATATGAGGACTGCCAATGATTAATTAAATATGTTAACACTGCTAAATATATTTATCACGACTGATGCAGTTGCCTAATGTGACGCCGTAAATGCTTCATTCAGTTCTGGATGATTTCTAAAAACCAACAAAATGAAAATACCCTCAATATAAAGGGAAAAAGAAAACAAACCAGAAATAAGATCACTGTAATTTCTCAGTTATTTCTCCTAAACAGACACTAGGAGAGAATCGAGAATATTGCTGAAATCTGCATCTCAAATATTTCTCCTCAGAAAAAGAGCCCAATAATCAAGAGTTTCAAAAGATCTCAACAACATCTCAAACCTCCCAAGATGCCAAAGTCTGCAATGAAGAGATCACACATTACTCATCAAACAATCTGAGCTGGTTCACATTTTATGCTTCCAAACTCTTACTGAATGACTCATTTGGGGTCTGTTTTATTTTTTAGACTGCACCACTTCTTGAAAGAAAATGTATTTCTATTTAAAAACTCATTAAATAAAGCAATATTACACTAACAGTATCATAGTTAACTAAAACTAAAACTAAAAAATACTTAAATAAAATTACAACAGTGAGGTAAAAAACCAACAAAAAAAAAAATCATCCCGCATTTCAAAATTGTTCTTTTTTTGTAAAACACAACATCACATTTTTAAATTAATGCTATGAATATTACAACATCATTATTGTGCAATTTTTGTAACAGATGAATTTTTTTATTTAGTGCACTATTTTGGAGCTTTGATGCAGTTTTTCAGGAAATAAACTGCTCTGCTCATGTGGCAATTTGCACTAATCATTTAATTGAGACGTATTTGCAGGAAGTGCACTAAAACATCAGTCAGTAAGATTTTTAGAGGTTTATAAACAATCACTATTGGGACCAGTGGGATAAAACTCAATCACAAAGCTGTCAAAAATCACAAAATTCGTGATGATTAATTATTTGTTTCTTTTGGTAGCACCAGCAAAAAAAGTGAATCTACCCTCAAAAAGTGTTAAAACAAAAAAAGTGAGGTGCAGATGCGCTTGAGTATCAGCAGGTGTCTGTAAAAGAGCCTGGAGAGCTGTGTGTTCATATCTGTGCTCTTGTTTTCTTCATTTTGGCTGAAGAGAAGCACAAACACACATCCGTACAGCAGGTGTTTGCCTGTGTCCTTGTGCGTCCCTCAAACTAGTCCTTCGGTAACGAAGCAGCCGTTTCCCGCGGTTCATATCATCTCCACTGACATGCCACGCTAGCCAAGATCTCTCACACTGTGTGTGTTTCCACTGCTCAAGAGTTTGCAAACACATCTAACAAATGACAGACAGAACAACATCACACGCTTGTGCAATCAGCTGATCTAAATCCAGAATTAACTTCATCGAATGCCAAAATGATCAAAAATAGCATTCCAGAGTCACCTAATGCATCTATTCATCCATTGTATTCAAATCTGAACAACTATCCTGTCGTTTGTTTTGTTTGTTAGATGTGTTTCTGACCACAGATGCACCTAAAGCCTCTCGCCAACACTGAAGTGCTCCATAAACAACACTGATCCAAAATGAGCGCATGCCAAACGCCACATGAAAAGTAAAATGTGCTTTGTAGAGTAAACAAAATGTTTCTGGCCTGCTGGCCGGCATCATGATCTGAAGCAAAACAAATCAAAGAGCATCACCCTTTTAAGCTAGAAAGACTTTAACGCTTTAGGGCCTACCGGATATGCAAAATTAATAATGATCAACATTATTAACCTTTCCCGATGAACATGGGGACTGAAGCAGCTCAGCTACTTAATTCTCCATAAATCATATTCTTTTATTTTTAAATCACTGTGTCTCAAATCTGATCAAATCAGGAGCATTTGTTTCCTAAAAGCTTCAGAGGAAAATTCTTCCCAAGCCTCCAAAACATCTCATATCTTTCAAGGAACGTTTGTTTGTTCAGCAGTCATCGTGATGCATTGCATGATATGTTTTGATCATCAAACTAGCATTAAATATCACTAAGACATATTATTGGAGATTTAAAGTGCCAAATTAAATTTATATCCTGTTATATAAGTATCCGCTGTAAGGGAATTTCATCCCTTTTTGTCCGTATAAACATCAGCATCAGCATCAGCATCAGCATCTACACTAGGTTGCATATTTTTGCTCAGTTTGGTTTTTGCTCCAAAAAGTCCAAAAAGCCTGATGGATCAAATATGCTACTCAAAATAAACACACACACACACACACACATTATATATATATATATATATATATATATATAAATAAAGATTTTACTGGCTGTTATTTCTGACTAAGCTTTGCCTTAGAAATATATATTCTCACTGTGATAATATATTCTTCCACCAAAAACTAGAGTATGACTGAAATCATGATGGCTGTGGATGTTTTTGTGACAGATGGTGTTGCATAGATAGAGACTGGCTGCTGTACGAAGGACAAATCAGCTTGAAAACTCATTCAACAAAAATACATATATTTTTAATGCAACTATGTAAAACAGAGTTTTGCGGCTTGCAAAATATATTTACAGCACTATTTTTTTAGTTCACAAGTCTTGCAAAACGTTCTGACCCTGTGTGCAACCTCACACATAAAAGCCTCATTCATTCATTTTCTCCTTAAATCCAGAACTATAATCTTCTCCAAAACACAATAAAAGCATATGGCAGCAAACGCTCCATGTGATATATCATAGTCTGAACTCATTCTGCATGTTGACTGTAACTGACTGTTTCTTCCTACCTGGAGCCTGTTGAAGCACCATATCGGACAGATCCTGCAGATGAATGAAGAGAACGAGTCCTCCGACCCCGAACAGCAGCAGAAACCAAAAGGAGCAGGGCGGTTTGCAGACGGACACCCGCAGCCTCCTCCGGCCGCGAAGAACATCCACCATCTTACAATCCACGAAGAGCATCTCAACTGAAACAGAGAGAAACAGAGGTCATGAACACATCCTCGTTTACAGAAGAAGAAGCCAGCCTGTTTATATATGTAAAGAGATTATATGAAAATATGAAATTATACTGATTTTGCAGTCGGCTGATGCCATTATCCAAAGCATTGAACTTAATGCTTCTTCTTGCATTGCCTGAGAATCGAACACATGTCCTTGGTGTTACAGGAATGATGCAAAAAGGATTATTTTTCAAGTTATACTAGAAAAATAAATGTTTAATTTTTTTTGTTATTTAAATATTTTATATAAAGGTACATTTTAAGGTAAAACCATACTTAATAATTGTGTTATCATATTTCTATTAATAAAATTAAACATTAGGAGGAAAATTATTATTATTATTTTTTTTTTACATTTTATTTTTGTTTTATTTGACATTAAATTATACTAGACAAAAACTATACAATTATTTAATAATAATAGTTTACACATTTTATAATGGAAATGGGTTAATTCTCTGTTTTTCACAGTTCTTTATACTGTATATATTATATTGCAATATATTGCAAATATTGCAATTTAAGACTTATAGAATTATATATATATATATATGGTCAAACATCACTTTTATTACTGCTCATATTGATTTCACTGATCCTAGCCATACTTTCACATGAATTTTATATAATTTAATTCTGAGGGATAAAATCAAGCCTCATGAAGTCTCCAGGACGTGATGTGTTTTCATTTTGTTCAGGGGTCAGTCGCTTTTGTATTTTGGTGCAGATCCTGCTATTTATGTGGAAGTTCTTTATATCAGTATAGCATATACTTAAATAAAATGATAGAAATATTAGCTGTTACTATATACCTTAGTATGAGATTGAAGATAATAAGACATAAAATAAAATAAAATGCAACGCCATATAATGTTGAATGAGGGACAAACAAATAAGCGTTCCTCAGAAGATGTGAGATGTTTTGAAGGCTCTGAAGATTATTCCTCCGCTGAGGAACAGTGAAAGTGGAGCACAAATAAAGATCCCGATCTCAGATTTGAGATGAACTAATTTTTCTAAACAGAAAATGACGTGTGGATAATCAAGGAAAGCCGAGCTGCTGCTTCAGTCGAGTGTTCATCTGGAAACAATATGAAAGTCAATCTTAACCAAAATAGCAACCCAGAGAATTCACGATAAATCAGCAGTTAAACACTGATCTTGTGCAGACGTTCACAGCAGAACATCTCAGCTCATCAGGAGGAGTTTTAGGATTCAATCTGACATGCATCTGAATGAAAAACATCAACACAGCTGCAGTTTTTAAAAGTCAACACGGCTATCTGATGCATTTCACGTCCCTGAGAGGTGCGTTTCTGCTTCAAGTATAATTTCACATGGTGTTCCTCAGAGTGTAAAAAAATGTGTGTCGGCTTCAAATTAGCCCATATCGCTGTATTTACTGGAGAGGCTTCAGCGGCCCGTCAGCGTGATAGAGAAATAATCACAAACACATATAGTCTCAACGGCCCATTAACTCAGAACTAGACCACAGACTGACAGAAGCAGAACACTATTTCTTTTACCTGATCTCAGAACAGAGGGTAATCAGGTGAGAGAGTGAATGATTCATATGTTCTGTCCTATTTCTGCTCATAGTTACTAAGGGGAAAATAAGCGCATTATTGATGCACTAACACAAAGTCACATACACAAGTCATGCAGTTTCTAAAAAATACT
>JAUYWG010000055.1:18874901-18906260 GCA_034779775.1 Enteromius afrohamiltoni | reverse complement strand
TTTTGCGACACTAGGAGAATACATTTTTGTGCAATAAAATAGAGATAAAGTATTCTCGTAGTGTCACAAAACTGTAGTTGATCCACTGATGTCACATGGATTTTTATTACGTTTCTGGATCTGGGATCATTTCGGTTGTGTTGCTGTCTATGGAGGGTCTGACGGCTCTCATCATTATATCATTAAAAATATCTTAATTTGTGTTTCGAAGATGCATGAAGGTGTTACAGGTTTGGAACGACGTGAGGGTGAGTAATTAATGACAGAATTAGAATTTGTGGGTGAACACACCCTTTAATGGTTTAATGTTTTAGCTTCAGTGTATCTAACTAGTCTTTTACCATGCTACAATCCATCACATTACTTTACATTATCATTCTTGTGCTTGGGATGAACACATCATTTTTTGCTCAGCTGGAGCATGTCATCTGTACAGTATTTGCTTCTCTGCTTCTGTCTGTTTGATTACATGTCATTAACTAACTGCATGATTTTTACTGTACATTTCTGCCATATGGACATCACCACTAATGAGCTACCACTAAATATAATGTAGAAACGCTATTATAGAAATGATTTGCATAATGAAAAGTGCTATAGATAGATAGATAGATAGATAGGTTGGACGAGAGTGGTGTTTTTGATGTTTAATGTCTGGCCTGGCTTGTGGTTTTTCATTGGTTTCTACTCTACGACTGTAGTTTTTATCTTCGGATAAAGGCTTGTTTCTATGAACAGTCTGTGCATCCTCACGACAAAACCTTTTCCAGCACGAAGGCCAGCGAGTGTTTATGAAACGCATGTCGCCGAGTCATGATGCAGAGCCCGACACTGAATACCTGCGACCTTGAGCGTAAAGCTAAGCCGAAGCCGGCCAACAGCATTAAACAGCATTTTAAAAACACACAGACTCACTGCATAATGAAATATTGATACTCTCTGATCCACGTCAAAATCCTGCATCTCCCTGAGTGTCTTCTCCCGATGAATTATTTCTAGCAACATCAAGGTCCGTTCCTGTGCGAAAAACGGGGTTTTCTTTTGGGCGCTGCTGATGTGTTTGGGATTATAAGATAATTTTTCAATTTATCATGAAACAAGATAAATGCCCACTAAAAGAAGGGAAAGGTCTTATTAAATTAGTTTTAGTAAAATAAAATTTAGTAAAAAATAAAAATAAATAAATAAATAAATAAAGTAAAAAAATACAAATGTATTTACTTGATAAATCACATTTTAAAACAGTTAATGATCAAATTCAAGTTAAATTAACGAATAAAACTGATTATTATGTTGAAGTTGTGAATTTATATGGAAATTTGAAGTATTTTACTGGGATTTTATTTAAGAAATTACTAAATTACAGTTAAAATAATTTATAAATAAATGAAAAAAATGGTTTTAAAGATAACATAATTTTTTTAATTAATTAAATGAGGAGTGATCTTAAATGGGAATTTGGAATTTTTATGAAAATCAATTATTATTTTAATGTTAAAGTAATGCACCCTGCAGTCAAATATTTGTAAAATTAATAGATGAATATATAACATGAATATATTGAATATGTATATTCAAATTATACATTTAATTAAAATAAAGATCAATAATTAATTCAAAAAACAAAAAATAAAATGGTGCATTATTTACATTAATTTATTATTAAAAATGATTACTATACAGTATTTTATTTTATTTTAAAACTGTATTTTATTGGGTATCCCACAGTGAAATAATTATAAAACACACACTAATAAATCACACACTAAAAATTTTTTCGTAAAATAATGAATGATTAAAATGATAAATGAATCACTTTTATTTAATAATTAAATAAAAATTAAATTAAAGCTAATTATTATTAAGACATTTGAAATAATTTATTGTGATTGGTCAATAATGGGCATTGGGCATCCCTGAAGTCAAATATAAACCCTTTACAACAACATGAGAGCTGTGCTGCCGATCACCAATCAATCTCAGTCAGACATTTGATCCAAACCTCAGCGGCCGGATGTGTGATTAAGTTTGACTGTACGCCGCAAGACCCGTCTATCCCCGTGAACCGAAGTGGACCTGACATCTGAAAGAAACCCGTGTAAAACCGACCTGATGTCAGAGTGAGCGAAACACTCGCAGCTGTCAGGAAAGAACTGCTTCTGCCCATCGTTTAACCGCAGCAGCTGTTTGCAAAAAACACACGATTCACAGCAGACCGCAGCCTGCTACAAGCAACCACAGAAACAAGGGACATGATTGACAGGACAGCCATCCAATCAGAAGGCTCCACCACCTTCCACTGAAGCACACTCAGTAAGCGCCTAGTGTATACATCAGCTTACCAAAGCTCTCAGCGATAATGCGGAAATATTGAGCCTTTTAATAATTACTCAAATGGGTGAGACTGTGTTTGTGGAAGGCCGTGTGACCTCGCAACGTCCATCTCGCTTTTGTGGTCTACAGATCATTAACTGAATGTACAATAGCCTTGAGTATTGAATGGCCATTACTTAATGCTTTCAGGTAATGAAAATAATGCAGTGTTGAATATGAATGTTACGGTCAACAACATTGAATGCAATCCAGGTCGAGTCCTGGAGAACAACCAGGCTTTCAGGCAACATGCTATAAACTCTCTGAGGGAACAGGGTTTTAAAACGTTACGTTTCTAAATAGTTACATTTGTGATTAAGCAGTTATTTAAAGATACTCAATAAACATTCTATTAACTTACTTTCACACAAAATATAACTTAAAAAAATGTTCTAATTAATAACTTTTTTTTCATATTAAAATAACTTTTATATATATATATATATATATATATAGTATATTATAAACACTGTACATGTGAATACATTTCAGTCTTACGTTTTACTAACACCAAAATATAATGTTATCTGCATATATGTTTGAACTAGTGTTGTCAAACAATAATCATGATTAATCACATTCAATAAATATATATAAATATTTTTTTCTATTATTTGTGTGTGTCCTGTGTATATTTATGTATAAATAAATACATACACATACAGTATATATTTTGAAAATTTTTACATTTCTATTTTCATGGTTTTATATTTTACATTATATATAAACATAAATATAAGTGTATAAATATATGTAGCATTTATATATACATAATAAATATACAACGTACACACATACATTACGTAAACAAATTAATAAATGTTATATTAATTATTATTATGTTACTATTATATTAATCATTTGAAAGGTTTAAACATTACAAAAAAACAACTTTATTAAAGTTTATTTTATATATTTGTTTAAATTTCCAGTTTTCTTGTTGTGATTCTAAAGTTATTTAAAGTTACCAAAACATTTCATAGAATGTTCATTAAGTACAAATAACACGGTAAGAATGCTCTCTCTGAACGTTATGAAAGTATAACTCAGACGTTAAGAATGTTTTTTGTAATTTTGTCAGAGACAGTTGTGAGATCGTTCCCTGTTAGCTGGGCGATCTGTGCTTGCTCATGCAAATATGGCTGTCTTGATGCTGTGGGCGGTTGTTTATGGAGAAGTCGAAAGTCTCGAAAACTTCATTCTTGCAGGAACATTTAGCAGCGTTTGCTGATGAACAGCATGAGAAATCAACACAGCCATTTGTTCTGCTTATGTGAGCCAGATCTCTTCCCATAATCATCCACGCATCACATTACTGACAGCAATAAACACCTGAGAAACCACGCAAAACTCTCAGATTACAACTTTTGAATGTTATGAAATATAATTCATATTTCAAAGGTAAACCATCTTGCAAAAGCTCAACCGAAATTTGATTAAGAAAGCATCAAAAGTGACAGTGAAGACGTTTCTAACGTAGCAAAAGTTCAAATAGAAATTCTATTCATCAAAGGAACCTGAAAAAATTTAAATGTATCACGATTTCTTCAAAAATATGAAGCAGCAAACTATATAATAACATAAGAAGAAGAAGAATGTTTCTTTAGCAGCAAATCTGCATATTAGAATGATTTCTGAAGGATCAAGTGACACTGAAGACTGGAGGAATGATGCTGAAAATACAGATTAGACCACAGAAATAAATTACAGTTGAACAGATATTTACAGAGAAAGCAGTTATTTGAAATTGTAATAATATTTTTTGCTGTTTTTACTGCAATTTCCATTAAATAAATGCAGCCTTGTTGAGCAGAGGAGGAGGAAATGTGTTTCTCTGACTGTCAGTCTCTCTCACATGCTGAACACACACAGCGGTGTGATGAGATCCTGATGTGGCGTTCAGTTGGAACATCACCCACCTGCTAAAGGGAGTCTGGGCCGCTTTCAGAGAGGAGAATAATTCATGAAACTCAAAAAACAATGTCCCATATTTATGTCATCACACATTAACGGGGCACTAAATGGGCTGCAGATACAGAAATCTGAATCTATCACAAAAACTCACTAGTATAACACTTGCTATAAAAATTAAGTAAATGCATGCTTGCAAATTAGTTTATCAGAGCTTTAGAGTAGCCAACAATTTTAAATGTATTATTAAAATATAAAGATTTTTATAAATTGAAATGAAGCAGAAATACAATCAAATATAAATACTAAGATTTTTCTTTTTTTAATTATTAAATTTTGCCTGGGAAAATAAAATGAAATTAAATAAAATAAATGAAAGTAAAACTCAAGAAAAAATATTTTAAAGTTAAACTAGTTCAATTTGTTACGAATTCCAAAAGCACATTATAATTGTTTTTTTTTTTTAAATGTTATGTGAATAATTGCGCTGTACTCCTCATTTCACAAAACATTATTCTTTAGAATAGTTTATACTGGAAGCACAAACTCTTTTCTGTGAGCTCTTGAAAAAAGATTAGAATATATTTAATAATATATATATATATATATATATTTAATTAATTTAAAAATCCAAAAGCCCCTTTTGAATGAAAATGAAAATTTAAAATATAAAAATATATTGTTGTTCAAAATACTAATAAATACTATAACTGAGTAGCGTTGCTATATTTAATTATATAATTATTTATTATTATTATTTTTATTCATTGAAATAAAGCTGAAATAAAAGAACTTGATGTTAGATGAAAAAACGTAAAGCAAAGTAAAAAAAAATTAATATTTTAACATGCAAACTAAGATTAATACTAACAAATACTAATAAAGCTATAAAATAAACTAAAATATATACAATATGAAGCAAAATAAAAACAATAAAACATAAAGCATGTCACAAAAAAGCCTACAAATAAATTAAAGCTCATTTCAAATACTGCAACAATGTATATTAGAAATAAATTTGACCTGACTCCGTATTTTTAAATAAAAATAACCTGCCCGTTGCCAAAGTGTCTGAGCTATAGTTGGCCATCTGATCAGAGTCTCGCTAGGCCATAATGAATGATTGTAATTAAGTTAAGTGTGACACTGAGCACTAATTGATCACCAGGTGCTGCCGCAGCAGATAGAGTTACAGTTTGAAGAGCCCAGCCGTGAGGAAGGATGTGTTTTTCCATCATATTTTGAGACGCTGTGGGCCTGACCTTCCCCTCCTGCGGTCACGACTGGATTCTCCTGATGGACACAAACTCTCTCAGATCACTGGATTCGCTTTGAAACGCTGCCGGGTTTTTCCTGGTTAACGTAGAGACAGAGAGATCAGATGTGTGCTGTCTCACACACACACACTAACGGCTCTACCTGCGAGAAGATGAATGAGTGTTGTCAGTAAATGCGTGCAGGGCGACTTCACACCAGGAAAATAAGGGCATTATCTCCCTCAAAAGTCCTGACGATGCAAAACCGCACTGCAACCTCATTAAACACCATGTGGAAACAAATCTCTCATTTTCCGTGTCATTTTTCCAGTTTTAATGGTATCAAATAAACATCTGTATCATTTGAGCACAACACAATAAAGTCGTAGCTCGATAAGTAACTGTGCGTTTTCATTGCTCTATACTCGATGTCAGCACACAAAAAAACAACATCATTCTTTAGAGTAGTTTATAAGAAGCACAAACTGTTCTCTGTGAGCTCTTGAAATAAGATTAGAGGAGAGAGAAAAGTTTGTGAGAGGTCCTCTGAAAGTCATATTTTGTTTTGTTCTTCAAAGTTTTCCCTTGTGCAGAACCCTTAAATCCCTTTTGAATTTCCATATTCACATTCAAATATGCCAAATATGACATCAGTCATCAATATTCCCAGTCTACATACGTTTTCAGACTGGTTGCTTATTTTACAATACTTGTAGTTGATTTGTTAAAATTAAACATATAAATTAATCATTTTGATTCCAAGGTTTGATTAATTGAGGTAACTAGTCATGACTTAAATTGAAAAGTTGAAGTATTTGAAAGTTAAATTATTTGTTTTTTCTAACAAAATAAAGTTTGTATATATATATAGATATATACAGTATATATACATATACATATACATAAAATTAAACAAGTAAAACATGATTTTAGTAACAACATATTATCAGCAACAATTCATCAGTATTTCTAAAAAATAAATCTTATAAATAAATAAATATAATTAAATTATAAATTAACTTTATTTCTATTTTTGATAAACTAGTATTATAAAAAATAATTAGGCCTATTTTAATAAAATATAATAACCTGTATTTAATTCATTAAATTGAATTGAATTGAAGCAAACTTCAAATGTTTTGTGAACTTTTTTTTTGGTACTGCTTCAAATTTGTGACATAACACCTGTTTTTTAGACATCTTTGATGAATAGAAAGTTCAAAGGACTGCATTTATTCGAAACTGAAACCTTTGTAACATTATAAGTGTCTTTGCTGTCCCCAAATCAATAATCAAATAGTTGAGATGATTCGCTCAAAAACAAACTGTGCAAAGACGACAAAGTCGGAAATGTCATATGCAGACTTCCCACCCTGGTAAGCCCCGCCCCCTCTCCTCCTCCACGTACGTTGGTTGGTTACGGTGTGTTGAGTGACAGGTAGTGCAGTGCGTTGGTGGCGTATTCCTCCTGCTCTCTCCCACACACTCCCTCTCCCCGTTCTCTCACTCTAATCCTTTTCCGAGCGTATCACATTACGCTATTCTTCCCTTTAATACACGCTAATAGCGCCGATATCTCCTGCAGTCTCCTCTGCCAACACAAACACACTTAAAGCTGAACAAAGCAGCTTTACCTCAGCGGAGCGAGGGCTCAGTGCAGCTCCGGCGCGCCTTGTAATGACTCCACGTGCTTCAAATAAACACTCATGCAAGTTTTCTCAGGTGGCTTCTTGAGGCTTGATCAGGGAGTGACAGCAGAGGTCAGAGTGAGTTCTGACGGTCAGTGTGACCAGATCTCCGGCAGAAAACAAGCAAACAAACTGTTTGAAGTCGAGAGGAGATGCTTCATGCATTATTCAGCACTGCTGGCTCTAAACTTCAGTCTTTGGGGGATTGTCTGACATCCCAGATGAATAATTAAGCTCTGACCTTTTATCCTCATTAAAGGTGATGCGGGGGGGAGATTTTCCTCCCGAGAGCGGTCGAATCCTAGACAAGCTGTCAGGAACGGCACTGAAATCAAACGCCTCGTGTTGCAGAGCCTCGGGTGCATCTCTAGGACCCCCAAACGAGAGATCTGCAGATGCTTTTACATGTGTTAGGTGAGGTATCAAATTTGGGTTTGTTCGGGATTCAAATCTCAGTTTGACAGTTCAACAGCTGAGCTCAAGCCTCCATTACGAAACGTCAATTTAGTACTAGTAACGAAGGAACGGCGAGTTGCTTCATTGAAAACATACTGTATTTAAAGCTCATTAATATCATACAGAATAGCTGCATCACTCTTAGCGTATATTTACAATAAAACATAAGCGGTATGTTTGTCGTACTATTCTTTCATTACTATCTGTTAAAGGAACACTCCACTTTTTTTAAAATAGCCTAATTTTCCAACTCCTCTAGAGTTTAAAAGTTGAGTTGTACAGTTTTTGAAACTATTCAGCTGATCTCCGGGTCTGGCAGTAGCTTTTTTAGCGCAGCTTAGCATAGATATGGCCTATATGTCTAGGAACTACATTCTCATTCCGGCGTAAGTAATCAAGGAACTTTCCTGCTGTACCATGGCTGCAGCAGGCGCAATGATATTATGCAGTGTCTCAGTGTAACAAATGTCTCTCCATGGTTAAAAACTACCCAGTCTTACGGTATTTATTCATGGCAGGGACACGTTTATTTTGTTATTTTCCATTCCATTGGATGCATCTTAGTTTAAAAACGTGCTTGACTTAGGAAAATACCAAAATAAACGTATTCCTGACACAAATAAATGGATTCAATTAAACAACTGCCGTGAGACTGGGTTGTTAAAAAGCACGCTTCCGGTGCTGCGTAATATCATTGCGTAACTTTATATAATAACTATAGTAACTTAGCATACGATTTAACTACAGAAGAGTCAAGTTATAAATACGAACATTTTCGAAAACTCTTTGCTAGGGGTCTAATCATTCAATGATCGATGCTGAAATTAAAAAATGTTAAAACTCAACTCTTTAACTCATGGGGAGTTGTCAAAAAAGTGGAGTGTTCCTTTAAGGGTGATTTCTACTGTTGTTAAAGGTGTTGTTAAATAAAAAATAATATTCTTGTTTATGACAGTACTTCAGTAATTGGAGCTCTGTTATCACATATCACACTCCTCTAAGCCAATCAGATACGAGGAGCAGAAAAAACTGCTGTGTGTAAATAAATAAATATTTTATTATTAATATTATTATTATTGGATTGCTGCCTCCAAAATTCCTAACAGAGCAGTACTTCAATAAAAATTTTATCAAAATACAAAAAGCTGATGCATGAACACCTATATAAAAAACTAAAATAAGGTATTATTATTGCACTGCATGCACAATAATTTTTTTTTTAAATAAACAAACATATTACTAAATTAAAAAAAACATATTTTAAATCTAAAATAAAATTTTTAATTAAACAAATATATAAATCTAAAATAAGATATACAAATACATAAAAAAATTAAACAAAATTATAAATACAATGAAATAATATAAATGTAATTTTTAGAAAACTCTTTCTATAGATAATGTTGGGATATTTGATTAGAGCAACCGTAATTTCAAAGAGAATAATGAACAATTCAGTTTCATTCTACACTCTAGTGAACCACTTTTTCCGCTAGTTGCACAAAATGCAATTTTAGCACATTTTCTTTCCATTACAGCAGAGATGCGGTGCTGCTGTAGAAGCTCTAATGCTCGCTCTATAGACTCTGAAATGCCGTTATATCTGTTGATTCAGTTACGTTGATGTGAGTGGGAGGGTTATCTGACTCGCGATGAGCTCATGAAGAGCCTCGCAGAGATTCCAGGACTGAAACGTGGACTCGTTTAAGGCAGAGTGTATTTATAGCCGGCAGAGAAATAATTCATTGTGATCAGAGTGGAGATTGTACAAAAACACAACAGCTGTGCTGGATTAGAACAAACCCCGTGCTGCTCTGCTGCTTCTCCACTCATCTTGCTCCTCTCTTTCTGTGTGATGGGAGGGAGGGTGTTTCTTTGAAGTGTGTTTGTCATGCTGCGCTGTGCTGCTGCTCTCCAGTGGCTCTTTTCACGGCAGAAGCCTTGTATGTGTCACACGCACATCCCGCTGTCTGCGGCGCACCTGGACCTCACACCAAACCACCACTGCACCCTCAGAGAACATCACCCGTCTCTACAACTAATAAAAGCGCTAACAACTGCTCAGGGGTATTATCGGTTTGACTGCATTGAATCAGTCGGAGGAGAAACTTGAAGTGCTACTTCATAGATAACTTGAAGTAGCTTCATAATTGATAGAGTTTGCAACACTGTTATTGAAGCAACCGAATTGAGCTGAACTGACACTATTGTCTTTGGTAGAGATGCTTAAAGCTGAATCATTTCATAATTAATGCACTTTGCTTTTATTGAACTAAACCAAATTGACTCTGAACTGAATTGAGCTGAATAATGGTGCATTTGAATTCTGTAGTGCTACTCTATAGATTCAATTAGTTTCATGATTGATTTCGACGTTGTTATTGAAACAGCATTTAACTGAATTGACTGAATCAACATGAGCTGAATTGAATCTTTGGTAAAGATGCTTATAGCTGAATCGCTTCATGATTAATGAACTTTACTGTTATTGAACTGAACCCTGACTCTGAACTGATTTGACCTGATAATTTCCATATGTAGTGAAATTCATAGCTAGATCAGTTGAATTAATTCACTTTATTGAACTGAACTGAATCAACTCTGAACTAAACTGAGTTGAATAATGTTTAGCTAAATCACTTTATAATTAATGAACTTCACAGTTAACTTAACATGAGCTGACTAGTCACACAACTGTCTTCTGTTTAACTGAATCGTTTCATAAATAATGAACTTTACAGTTATTGAAGTCAAGTGAATCAAATCTGATTCGATCTGAATAGAGACAATATTGGCTGTAGAGATGCTTTTAGATCAAATTAATCTGTTTCATAATTCAAATACCTCAAATTTGTATTGGTCTTTGTTTAAAGTGCTATACTAAATAGTAAAATGCATAAGTTTAATTATACATCCAAACACAAAAATCTATAACTATTATTAATCTTTATAATGCAAAACTACTCGTGAATTATTGCATTGAGGGATTCCTGAGAGTCATTTGACTGCAAATAGAGACTTTCTGAACAGCAGTCTAGACTGGTATTCATACCAGAAGCAGATTCCGTAAAATATATTGTTATTTGTTAACACTAAAAATAAACGAGGTGTGAAATGCCACTGCATGCAGAATCTGAGCCGATACCGCAGCACAAACACGCCATGAAAGAGCAATATGATTTCATATCCCTATAGTGAACTGAGCAGGCAGGTCCATTCTCTTTATCTAAATGTTTAATAGCTTTTTGTTGAGCTGAAAAGGACCCAGATAGAAATAAGAAGCTTTTCAGCTGAAAGCCCAGGCCTCCTTCCAGAATCACATCTGAAGATACTCTCGCTCGCTCTCTGCTATTCTCATTCTGCTCAGTCTCGTCGGTGCAAATTTGACAGAATTTGACTATCAAACCTGATTAAAGTTGTATTCAAATGGAGGAAAGTCTTTCATCTTGATTAAACTCAAATTTAGGGCAATACGCCACACTGAGGGAAGTGAATATAAATTCCTATTGAAAATCAATATATGAATACATGACTGATTGCTCCCATATTCAACTAAAGGAATCCAGATTATGCCACGAAGAAACATAGACACAACCATATAAGCACACGTGAACAATCAATGCCAGTGTACAGTAAACAACAACAACACTGAACGGATTGCATAGCTGCCTCGTTTAATCTATGTCGAAATAACTGGAATCCATGCAAATGCGCAATATTTAGACAAACTGTGCACACAAAAAAGACAAATCTGCTCATTTATTGACTTTTTTTTCTCAGAATTACAAGTGTATATCACAATTTCGACCTTATTTCTTTTTCCTTACAATTCTGAGTTTATGCAAGTGCTGACAAGTATACTTCATAATTTTATTTTTCAGTACAAACATCTAAGGAAGGAAAGGAAAGGACGTGACATGTGGCCAGGTATGGTTTCCCATATTATTTTTGCTCCTCGTTTAACCCATCCAATGTGCACACACACAGCAGTAAGAAGTGATCAACCACACACACCCAAGGAGCAGTGGGCAGCCATTGCTGCGACACCCAAGGAGCAGTTGGGACTCGAACCCACAACCTTTGGGTTACAAGCCCAGCTCCCTATCCATTAGGCCACTAATGATTAGGCCACATCTAAACGTACCGATAAACAAAATTACTTAAGATATCAAGTCTTGCTTTCTTAAAAATATTTAAAAATTACATTTTGCAAGTCAGTGTCAGTGGAATCAAAACATACACCTGATTCAAAAGGAAAATTAGCAGAAATATTTTAATTTTAAGCATAAATGTGCTTCATCTTTGTACATTCTTCAGAAAGCAAGACTTAATATCTTAAGTCATTTATGCGTGCTGATTTCAGTATGTTTATAATTTTTAACAGGAAAGCAAGACAAACGTACAGATTTTTGCAGTGTAAATGATAGAATTTTCCCTTTTGAGTGCACTGTACCTTTAAGATTCCCATCGCACACACAGATATAAACTTGTGCATGTTGACATGCATGTTGTCATCCTCTGTCACGTGGTTCCTCTCAAACTCTGCATTCAGCTCGGCTCTCCCGCGGAGTCTGGAGCGGATCTCTCCTCAGGTCTGTGAGAACGCGGCGGACGGCGGAGCCATCTGGAGTGTGACTGTATGTTCCTGCCTGCTGGTATCACGCCAGCACTGAGACTCTCCGCAGTAACACGCATCCTGACAGCGCAGCCCGTGTGCGTCAGACCCCGCGGTACAGCAGCTCCAGCCTAGAAGCAGAGCCACCACCGCTAACAAACAACCAGAGAGATCTGCGGAAGCCACTTTCTGTCATGGGATTCAAAAATCGAACTGTGACTTTTTATTCCACGGTGTTGAGTTTACATCGCTCTTTTCTCATAATATTTATCATGCAATTCTGCAATATTTTTCAGAATTGTGAATTTACATCTTGCAATTCCTACTTTTTAATCTTGATATCTCACAATTTCTCATTATATCCTGTAATTCTGACTTTTTCCGCACAATTTTAAAACTTTTATCTTTCAGTTCTTGTAATTCTTTATTTATATCTATATATTTATATTTATATTTGACTTTTTTCCTCACAATTCTGAGTTTAAATCTTGAAATTTTTTATATCTCATAATTATGGGTTATTTCACAATTCTGACTTTATTTTGACCATATATCTGCTTTTACATCTTGCAATTCTGACTTTCTATCTCAAAATTCAGTTTTTTTTCACAATTCTGAATTCATATCTCAAAAACCTGACTTTATATCTCACAATGTTGACCTTTATTCCCCTTACAGGTCTGAATACATCTCACAATTCCATCTCAAAATTCAGACATTTTTAATCCTGTGTTGGAAACAAGCTTCCATAGAGATCCCAGCGATGTGAAGTCTATGAAATCTACCAAGACACTAAAGTCATCAATCAAAATTAAATGATCTAAATGTGAATTCAAAGAACAAATGATGACCTAAGCTGCATATCACATTATTCTTTTACATTTGACTCTCAGATTTTCAGCAAGTATGTGGTTTCCCAGGAAATCTACAGCTACATCTGGTGCTATTTTTACCTCTCCAAATGTGTTTTAGGAGAAACTGACACAAAAGTCTGAACTTCATTAAGTCTCTGGCGGCAATAAAATGAAACCTCTGAGCAATGTATTTTATGCACTCGCTCTTTCCAGTTCAATGACAGACGCTGCAGGTTTTGCTGATTTTTCTTCCATTCTGGATACTTGATATATAGTCCTGACAGTAGCATTTTCAAAGTCTGAATATAAATTACAGCCTCGTCCGAAAAGGACAGATAGCGACCTGACTGACCACCGACAGAGCCTGACAGCATAATTTTTCAAGTTTCTCACGCTGATGTCACAACTGTCACTTTTATACAGCACAAGCTCGGCTTTGCAATGTAAATCAAAGTATCCTTGAATTAATGTGATGCGTTCAGAAATGAGGAGAAAAATGACAAAGAACGAAGGGCATGTGTCATGGAGAAACCAGAAACTGGGATGAGTTTTATAAATCAAAAGCTTCAAAGTGTTGTCAAGTGTTGTCACTTCAAAATGCGAGGATTTTATTCTGAGTCTGAGATTTTCTTGTAGACTATATCTAAACACTGCACTTCAGATATTTTGAAGAAAAACTGTTTATGGACCCATTGACTTGCAAAGTATTTTTTGCTGTTGTAGTCAATGCAATCCAAAACCATCTGGTTACCAACTTCAAAATATCTCCTTTTGTGTTTCATACAAGACAGAAAGCCATTGGAACGACATGCACTCGATCGCTCGACCTTAAAATCGAAGAATGTAATCACAGCTATATGCAGCATGTCAATTCTGCAGAAATAATGTGAAATTTAAGAGTACATTTGAACCCCAATCATGGCACAAAACTCGAATGAATGACTTGGCAACTTGTCTAAAGTGTCTCGCGCATGCTGACCTACACGGCAAGCCTTCAGTAGCTGCTTCTTCCAATAATAAAATCATTTAAACATGCGTAACCGCTTTATCTCAGCGGGTGTTCATCACGGAAGAAGTGACATTATTTGTGCACAAACAGAATCCAGTTAAAGCCGCACCTGCTGTTCTGATGCACATTTCATGCATTTAAAAAAAACACGCAGACGAGAACTTTGGAAATACCCATACTTCAGTCAATTAAAGCTCATTTGTAAATTCAACAAAATAATTGTTCCGCGGACTGTCAGCACTCCTCGTGACCCTTAGGAAAAGTTTACCCTCATTACCATACCATAATGTGATAAAGTGCCATATTAGACAACACTGGGCATCATAAATTAACACGCAATCTCTTTCAAATACGGTTTTACGGCGCAAACAAGTATGGTATGTTATGTGGATGCCATCGTTCAAGAAGCAACTCTCTCAGGTTTCCAAAATCAAGGCAACACCTTCCCATACAGTACAAGTGCAATGAATGCATTCGTGCGGGAGAACAATAAAACTATCGGAGCCGACCTGTGCAGATGATGATGATTCCGACTAAGATCAGATCAGATCATTTCAGCACCATGGAAAGCGCGATGCAACATCCAGTTGGACTGTGTTTGAGATCCTCCTGTTGCCCGATCCGGTTCCGGATCCGCTTCGGTTCGGTCCGCTGGAATGATGCGTGCGTCGCTGCGTGTCTGACAGATATTTCCGTTGTGAGTTTCAGCGAAGAGAAGGCGCGAACTGTAAACGCGTCTGCAGTGAGTGCTCGAAAGTCTCTGCAGGTTCAGCTCTCTGTGTGAGGAAGAAGAGGATCGGAACTCAAACTCACAGCACAGACGAGCGAGCGCGCGATGCGCCGCCTCTTACAGCGCGCGCGCGAGAGAGAGAGAGAAAGAGAGGGAGAGAGCGCGCAGTGTGGGTGTTCTTTAGTGTGAATATGTGGAGCTGCTAACTGTGTTCATTCACTGCACGAGCGAATCTCACCAGATCTGTCAAGAACATGTGCAGATCATATTCAAAGTGGGTCGTTTTTTATAACTATTGAGATTTTTGTGGCATTTACACAATTCAGGACGTTCGCGTATACGCCGACAAAATAGTATAGTATTTGCTTTGGGTGAATAAAATCACTTAGAAAAGTCCACATATAATTACAAAGAAATTGCAAGTAAAAAACATTAAAATCACGACACTAGTCGCCAACATAGCCTGTGCTATTGCGCAGCAAGCGTCCCGAGTTCGAATCTAGATGCCGCCCCTCTATCGCTCTCCCACTTCACTTCCTGTCACTGTCCTATACTAGCCTAATAAAGTAAAAAAAAAAATAGTAAAGAAACTTTCAAACGTCAAAATCATGTCTACAGTATAGACTATATATTATTTGCTATGAATGCATATATAAATATATATAACTTATTTTTTTAAATAGAAAAACGGCAATTAACAATGAATTGAACATAAAAATTTGAAGTATAAAGATAATTTTTTTAAATAAAGAAGCTTAAGATTACAAAACTACAAAATATTTTTTTGAATGTAAGCTTATAGTTTTACTTTAAACTTAAAGTAATAAAATGAAATGTTGTGACTGTATACAGTCCAGTCCCTAACTGCATTTTACAGTAATTATATTTACAAATATTAGATGTTTTATAATAAATTGGCATTATTTACATAATAGCAATTTGTATGTCATACCGATTTTACTCTTTTGTTTTGTTAATTGGAGGGGGGTAGTATAGGTCATAATGTGATGCTGGTTTTAAATGAATCAATCTGCAACGCTTTATGTCTTTGTTTGAGTGTTTCATGTTTTTGTTTAGCTTTCGTTTTCAAGTCTTCCTGTTTTTCCTTATTTGGTCAGGTTCCTGTTCTTGTTTAGTTAATTAGTTATCCCTCCCACCTGTGTTCTTCACCTGTCCTGATTTCTCACTAATGTTGTCCTGTTTAAAAGCCTGTGTACTTTGTCTTATGTTTGTCTGATTATTAAGGTTACTTTGACGCGTGTGTTTACTTTGTTTTGCTTTTAAAGTAAAGTAAACAAATAAAGTCAAGTTTATATATGCCACAAAAGTATGGAAAAAAACTATGAAGTTTGCTCATATTTAACCGGTTGATGAATCAGATGTGTTAAATAAGGAATACATCAGAAATGTGCCGTGCTGTGGATCTATTAAACAGCTAAGATCTTATTTGGCAATTTCCAAGCATTATGAATGTGTACAAACAGTTATTTAAATCTCTATACTTACAGGTTGAGTAAAACTTTTGAAATCGAAGTGACGATGTGTTGGTTTTTTGTTGTTTACTGTGTGTGTGTTTGTCAGGAAATCAGAGTTTTTGGAGATGGTGGAGGTTATATGTGACTCTGAGAATCCACAGTAACCTGATTATCTGTTTCCTCAGGTTACCCGTCTGTGTCTGTCTGTCTGTATCTGCCTGTCTCAGGACACAGAGCCAGTCAGTAACATTCTGTTCCAGTTCTAGTGAAGCACGGAAGACACACATGCATCTCATCTGACATGTGACTCTCCGTATGAATGTCTCCTCACTAGTGGACTGACATCTACACTTGTCTTTTGATATGATTCCAGATACTGAAGATTTAGGTTGAAACTCAATCTTTTACTTCGAAACAGAGAGAGATGCAGCTGCAAACCTCACCATTCACTCCTGTAAGATATGATGCAAATAAAGTTTACATCAGAAAAGTTCCTCAAATGCATGAGGTGCAGAAGAGCAAAGGTGGAGAGAGACTATGGGACAGTCATTTTCTAAACCTTTCATGCAAATAAGATTGTCTCCGAGTTCTCAAAGGCATAAAATGAACCTTATTACTAACTTCTGAGGCATTTTGATGCTTCGGTTCGAGTTGCTCGGCGTGACTGACTCACTCTGTATCTTCAGAGTTGTTTTTGCTGTGAAGTGTGTTTCGTTTTATGACCTCAAAGCTACAGAGATGAACAAAAAGTCAGAAAACAGCAAGTCTGAACAGGTTCTGCTTGGCAAAGATGAAGGAAAACTCAATCGGCAGAATGAGATTAAATCAGGGGAATATTTTTTTGATGATTAAATGTTAAGTACATCAGATAGTAAGAGAAAGAATGCACGCTTTAAATGAGTTTTTCACCCTCTATCATATCGCCCTCTGCTGCACAGGGACTGAACTGCATTTACTTGTTTCAGCAGGTTGCAAACTTAATTGCCATTCATTTATTAACAGCTCCAAAATGATATAAAATTGAGGTTCTTTGCTTTCTTAATACAAGCTCCTTCTCATTCATCTCAATCGGTGGCACTACACTAAGAGGCTCTTTTCCTGAACGCTATATGCACACAGACAGCAAACACTCTCATTCACATGCAGCTCTGAAGTGGAGGGTTTGAGATCAGTGGTTGATGCTTTAGTTTGGGATACTTGAACCGGCTCTCTGTCTCTGATTGCATGAGCGTTTAGCGTGTGTGGAGAGCTTAGCGCTCACAGCGTCTCCTGCAGCTCTGAGACCAGATGAACCTTCAGCAGGGCCTGGAGCGACAGCTGACAATTCAGTACACTCCCGATGCCATCGAGGAAAGCTTTTTGTCTAATTGGTTTAACGTCTAAAGAATCTTTTTGTTTCTTCAGATTATGAACAGGTAAGAAAGAGACGGTTCTTTGACTGAAATCATGATATATAATATACAGTCCCTGACAAAAGTCTTGTCGCTTGTGTACAAATTGACCTCAAGCGCCGCTGAAATATATTGCTGATCAAGATTTTTTTTTACAAGAAATGGCTCATTTTATTCTCAACAGTTTTTGTAATAATGTTTCAGCCCAAAACGAAACTGTCAAAAAGTATTCTAATATTCAAAGCTTCGTAAAGCCCATTTGCTAATTTTTGCAAAGACATAAGTGTTGTCACCTTGTCATATGAGCTTCTCCTGTGACTAATAATGGATCAATTAGGCATGTATAAAAAGTTCGTTAACTGCAACTAGACCTCTGCAAACATGCCTAAGATTCACCCTGCTGAAGTGTTGATTATCAAGAGGCTGAAGACCAGATCCACTGCTGGTGTAGCAGACACCTTCGATGTGTTTCAGCGTCAAGTACAGAGGATTAAAAAAAGATTCAAAGAGACTGGAGACGTTTTTGACAAGCCCAGCTGCTTGAGAAGAAGGTTTGTTGGCTCGAAAATCCAAGGCGACCGCAGCAGAGCTCCATGAGACCTGGTCACCTGAAGTCCTTGTGTCAACCAGAACAGTTTGTCAGATTCTGTCTCGAAATGGCCAGCCTGCTAAAAGGATGGACGCTGGAAAAGTGGCAGAAGGTGGATTTTTCAGATGAATTTTCTGTTGAATTACACCACAGTCACTACAAATGCAGGGGACCTAATGGCGTCCACATGGATCCGAGATTCACCCGGAAAACAGTGAAGTTTGGTGGCGGAAAAATCATGGTCTGGGGTTGCATGCAGTATGGGAGTGTGCAAGAGATCTGCAGGGTGGAAGGCAACATCAACAGTCTGAAATACCAAGAAATCTTAGCTACCTTTTATATATTCCCAATCATAAAAGAGGCCAAATTCTGCAGCAGGATGGTGCTCCATCACATACTTCCATCTCCACATCAAAGTTCCTCAAGGCGAGGAAGATCAAGATGCTCCAGGAATTGGCCAGCCCAGTCACCAGACATGAAAATCACTGAGCATGTATGGCATGTGGATGAAAGAGGAAGCATGGAAGACGAAAGCAAAGAATACTGATGAACTTTGGGAGGTATGCAAGACTGCTTTCTTTGCTATTCCTGATGACTTCATCAATAAATTGTATGTATCCTTGCCAAACCGTATAGATGCATTCCTTCAAGCTCATGGAAGTCATAATATTAAATTTGGATCTCACAGCGCCAATTTGCTGACATATTTTTGTATTTGCAGTAAATTTGTTCAATTTCTGTATAGGCGACAAAACTTTTGTTTTTTCAGTTGTGTTGCTGTCTATGGAGGGTCAGATGGCTCTCTGATATCACCAAAAAACTCTTAATTTGTGTTCCAAAGATGAACGAAGGTCTTGAGTTTGGACTAACCCTTTAACAAAATAGGCCTACAGAAAGTTGCTATATTGCTACAGATCAAATATTGTATTATTCTTTAAACTCAGAGCTGGTTTTGTATTTTTGGAGTAGTGATTTTAAATCCCTGTGGAGAAAATGAATGTGAAGAAAAAAAAAAAACACACACACTCAGGCCAGAACGTGTATGTTTCTGTGACAGACTCGGCTAATGCTGATTGCTCGTTATTCCCCATCCATGAGCCCCACGACCTTGTCATTTCCAATAAAACCCCGTCGAGACCGCAGACGAGCTACAAAAAGGCCACAGCTAAGAGAAAGAAAACCTGCACCAATCCAGCCACCAGGGAAATATCCAGCCAAACACAAACTCACGTGGCCAAGAAAGAAAACAGGCCTGCGGTGATGCTGCCGTAGAAATGAGAGAGCTTCACGAGCAGGGAAAAAACAAATGTTTTTTATTGGAGCAAAAGATCAAAATAATTCAATGGAGAGAGAAATTAGATATGCAAATGCGAGCGGGTTTTGAATTCACCAACATGTGTAGAGTTAAAAGCAAAAAGCCTGAGGCTCTTCATTTCTCTTCCACATAGGTCGCTGCCTTGAACGTGCGCAGATAACGGAGCCAAAAGACACTTTTTAATGAATATGCTTATTCCAGCTCACAAACACGGCTTTCTCATATTTTTCTGGCTGTCTTCTCTGTGTTTTGAGCGGCCTCAAAGCAAACGACGGCAGACATGAAGGGATCCGGAGTGTATTGATGAAAAGGCAGGCGCTCAGTGCAGGACTTTATGGACCGGAGTGACCCGGACTGAACTCTGAGCTGCTCTCTGTTTAATTGCAGCATGCTGCGTTATCTCTGACTCAGCGTTACTGTAAGTGAATGTGCTGTAAAATACGGCAGTGTCTGGACCGAGCCGTCGATTAATCAAGATTAATGAAGAGCAGCCGCCATTTAATGAACCACAGCAGCCGAATGAGAATCAAAACTCATGTTTACACACACACCCCAAAGGACAGAATAGATCAATAAATTAATTAATTTAAATAAAATATATACAATATATAAAAAAATAATTTATGTAAATAATAAACACATAAATGATAAATGCAAACAAAATATTTATCACTTCTGTGCAAAGCACTTGTCAACTATTTTAGTGTAAAATCATTTATAATAGAATTAATAATATTTGTTATTATTTTTATGACATTTTAAAATTTCAAATATTCCTATATAAAAATTCCAATATTTTTGTCCAATAAAAATGTTAAATAATGATAATTAAATCATTTCAATTACTTTTATTATTATTATTATTAAAATAAACAAATCCAATCATTCATTTTTGAATGTAATTAAACACACACAATTTTTAGTGTGTTCTTACAGTTTAGAATTATTATATTATTATTATTTAGTATTATTATTATTATTAGATTAACAAATATTTTTAAATAATAATGGATTTAATTCATTACTATATAAAATTTAATACATTATAAAGACCTATCACACACACAAAAAACATATATGTTGATGCTGTTATTGTGGTTTTGTTTATTTTTTAAATAAAGTTTTTGTCAGATTTCTCTCACTTTTGGGGACAAATTTGCTGAAATAAGGGTGTACCATACACTCTAAAAGACCACCTTTCAATTTCAGAAATCTCAGAATCTCCCGTTCATGATGTCCCCAGGTGTTCCTGAAGAACATTTTTCAGACACAGCCTCCTTCTTTAGCTGGTGTTGTGTGTCGTAAGCGCTTCATTAGCTTCATGTGCAGTGGCAGACCTCTACACTCAAAGAAATGACTCTTTAAACTTACTTAATTCAATTACGGACAGTGGTTCCACACACCTCTTTAAGTTGTGTCAACACAGATGAATCAGGAAATATCTATATGAAAATGTAAAGTCCAATCAACTCAATTTATTCACTTCCATGTAAGTTAAGTTTTTTAAACATGTTTTGGTTTATTAAAAACTGGCCAAATGTGTATCACTTTATCAACATAAGGAGGTTTGTTTCAAACAACTCAATTCATTTATGGACAGTGGTTCCATCCAATTTGTTCTAGTTACTTTAATTAAATAATTTTGGTTTAAAGTTACCTTCCCTTTAACAAAACATTTTTTGTGTGTGATTGTCTTGTAATGAATCATAAAAGACAAGATGTGCCACAAATGATTAACTGTATCTGTTAAACAAGAGCAAAACATACGGTTACCTTTAGTTAATTACAGTTGAAACTACATTATACAATTACAAAATTGTTAGGCCCATGCCGGCTCCACCCTCACTCCCTCACGCTCAATCTAATCACCTGTATTCTGATTACCAGCACCTGTCACCACCACCTGTGATCACTCAGCCACACAAGCACTCACATCCCTCCAGTCAGGGTCCAAGCTCGTACATGCCTGAAGTTGACAAACGCTTGCTCTCTTGATATATACTTACCTGTTGTCTTACCTGCTCTCTTCGTAGTGTGCTCCTTGATCCCCAGTGTTCTCCAGATCCTCCAGTGTCCCCTCAATGTCTTCATTGGATTGTGGTGTGGTTGTGATCGTCTCGTCTGTTCCATTCCCCATTGTCGATGACCTGCAAAGACAAGAGACTGATTACTTTAAGTTCCCGTTCTACAGCTATTGTCTGTCTATGATTTACTCACCTGTCTTGGATTCAGCTCTCATCTCTGTAAATAAACTTTGTATATACTTATTACCTTTTCAGTTGTCTGTCCGCTTCGTTACAGAAGCTTGGACCCAAGCTGATCACAGTATTGGGCTGAAAAGATCCTTTGCCGTCTCACCCAAGGGCTTCCTCCTCTTCCCTCTCCCTATGATCAATGGCTGAGATGCACGCTACCATAACGCCATTTATTTTCCGGATCCCGACTGGCGATTCGAAGACACCTATCAAGTCCCACACGGCAAGTTCACCAACCCATCCTCGCACCACGAGAATTTCATCCAACACCTGCACCACATAAACACACTCAGAGAGTGCAGCCAATACCCCGGAAACACTCACCAGTGATGGGGTTGACAGATATTATCATATCCCCCATATTTTTTTGGGGGGGGCTATATAGTCATGGTAGTGGAAAGGGTGGGTGGGCGGGGAGTTTGGAATTGGTCCCCTGTAGATCCTAAGGCCTCAGATGCAGCACTGCCTCCCAAGGCTTCAGATCCGCCACAGCCAATCTTATTACCTACCCAGTTGTCTGTCCGCTTCATTACAAAAATAGCAGAAATATCAAACTACAGTCATTTTCTAATTGACATTTAAAGGAAACCAATCAAACCTTATTCCACGAACAAATCTGTAAACACAAGAAATGCAATTTGTTCAAAAGAACACTCTGTATAGTTTAACAGCAAAGACAAAAAAACCCCACAATGATTTATTTGTGTGACTGATGAATAATGTAATGTTTACATTCCAAGCGGGTGGACATGATTACATATCTGGAGCATATGTATAGTGTAAACAGCTCAGAGTACTGTCCAGTTTGACCACAACACAATGTTCTTTTATGTGCTGAGGCTAGTCGTGTGTTGTAACATAAGTCAACAAAATTATATTACAAGTTATCTACAGGATATTTAAAATCTAATTTAAAACTAAAATAACTTTTTAAGACTTGGGGCTGGTTGCATAAAACATTCTCTTTAGGACTGGTCATAATTATTTTGTTTCAGTATTCAGTTACAAAAATGTAGATTAGTCTAAGTTGAACCCTAAAAATAAAATTGATTTTATTTTCATTCACATTATTTTAATAAATATTTGTGTTATTTTAACAAAACATATCTGCTTAAAACGAACAGTGGCACAAAACCATTTTTTTGAGTATAGAAAAAGCTGGAGCTCAGCTCAGAGGTTACAAAGTCACGCTTTTATTTGTCCTGAGCTGTCGAAGGGCCCGAAGAGACGAGTATAGCTGTCCAGAGAGAGCGCTTCAGCTCATCTCCATGTCAGAAGCGTCCGAAGCGGGTCACACAGACTCATATTAAACGTCCATAATTCATTTCTGCTCAGGGGGCATTGACACTCGCTGCTTAGAAAACAGATTTCTCCACATTTTCTGTGCTTTTTTTGTTGTAAAATCTGAGAATTTCAACAGAATTTACATTAATATGGTAACATGAACTACATCGGGGCTTTTCAAACTTTTGTACTCTAAGTGATTCCCTTTATTATTCCACACATATGAGTGTGTCTGTGTGTGTGAATAAAAATAAAAAAATGTTATTCAAGTTTACATAAAAAGGTAAATTATTCTGAAAAATAGTATGCATATTCAATAAATATTAATAATATTAATAAAAAGTATTTTAAAATAATAACATTAATAATAATATTTTCTCAATTGTTAAAACCTCTATAATTTAAATTATTTAATTATTAAATAAATAAATAATAAAAAAAAAAAATATATATATATATATATATATATATATATATATATTAGTTGAGGTTCAATTATATGTACTTATTATTATTAATATTAAATCGATAATACCAAAATAAAGAATTTAACACACAAACAGAACAAAACTTTATATTTTATTTTAAGATTATTTATTCATGTGGTTGGTAGAAAGTTTAATTTTCAATAATAACTATATGTCATTAAGTTTATCTGGACGTACAAACTTCAAGAACAAATTATATGGGAAGCATTTAATAAGTCAATAAATCCAAGTTTTGTACGGTAGGACCGCTTGCATGTGTGACCTATGACCCACTACTTCTTTAAAACATTTGCCATCGCATTATGCATACGACTTCACATATCATTTGAAATAAATCGTACTGTTGACACTGTGTGGTCTGCAGTGGGCTAGTCCGGATCAATAACCGTGTGGGCAGAGATTTCTAAGCCCAGCATGACCAATAATGCTTCAAACAAAACAGGACAGAAATATCTCTCTGCGAAGCTGCAAACGAGCCAGCCTTATCGGCTGCTCCTGATGCATGCTATCGCTTCATTATAAAATGTCATTATGTGTTGTCTGCGCGCTCAGATTCCAGTCTGTTTGTAATGGAGCGGCACTTGTTGTCTTTATTCGGGGTCGTGGATGACTTGATTTGCTGCGTGAGGATTCATGTCTGTGTCAGGGCCGCTGAGCCATCCGTCTGTCTCTGAGATGAGTTGTGTCTTCAGCAATCCCGCGGCCATAGATTCAACTCCAATCTCTGTCAGCGCCCCACCAGCTCGGAGGAGACCAATTTTCTACATTTCAGCCGACAGCTTGAAAATGAACATTAAATATTGATCGCAGGTTACGTGACAAGCGCCGGGATGCTGCGAACCCTCTGGTCAGCCGGATTTATTTTGGCCAGAGCTATTTTTGGCTGTGTCTTCCAGCGGTTTGTGCCGAGAGTCGAGAGCTTTTCCTCCGAGTACTTCAGCATTTAAATGTTTATCGGGCCAACATTTCAAAAGCTAGCAGGCGAGAGTGTCCAGAACTCTGTGATGAATGGGGTTTGAGAACATGGATCGTTTGGCAATAGTACTGAGATTGCAAAGCATAAATGAAATGAGAACGAGAACATGTTTGAGTAAGCCTTGTTATTGTTTACTGAAACAATTACAAATCAATTCCGCTGATAGTAATGATGGTAAACAAAATAAAATATTAATATTTTAGATGGAAATCTTAATAGCTCACATAAAATGAGTTTCAGATGAACATTAGTTTAAGATGAAGTACTTAAATGACTAAGATATGAAATAAATACAAATGAAGGCTATAAGAGAAAAAAAAATAAAAAATTACACAAGAAATCTGTAAAATTCACATTTCAGAGTATGTACTTGCTAAAATAACACTATAATAAGATGTTTGAGGTAAAGTCCATAAAAAAATCAGTTGATCAATTTCACTCCACGAAAAAAATAAAATAAAGTAAAATAAAACCATACGGATTTATGGAGGGCTAAAATTACTCAGAATTAAATAATTAAATGTTGAATGCATAAATACAGAAACAAATGCATAAATCTATAAATATTTATTTATTCATTCATTCATTTATTGGAGAGAAGGGAAGTATCTTTCTACTGTTTAGAATATTAAGCCTAGGTTTCTAAAAGTTTGCTTTATTTAATTATTTCTGCTGAATAAGTAAATTAAGAAATACATTAATTATCACATTAGGTTAATTAATAAAGAAAAATTAATTAATTAATGTGAATAAAAAAATTAATAATTGTATTATATTTATTTATACATCTCAACATTTGTTCAATTATTTAATTTTGAGTAATTTGTCCCTCTATAAAAGTAATTCATTTATTCTTGTAATGTTTGATTAAATATATAATAAATCTCACTGCCAGCTCTTATTTCTGGCTGACGTCTTGTTTTACATTATATCTGAAATGCATCACATGTAAGCAAAATGGAATGAGTCATGTTGGCATATCTAAATACATACAAATCAATTATAAACTACTTCACCAAAACAAGATTGTGTTTCCAGAAGTCTGTTGATATCATTACTTGAAGGATCCAGCAAAGCAGTGACTACACTCTACTCCGCTCCGCTGCATAAATGATGGGGCTTCACAGGCGCTTTATATCTCTGCATCTCATTTAAAAACAGAAGGTGATTTGTGTTGATCTGCCGGAGGCCTCCAAGCGCTCGCTTTTTTCACTTGTTTGAACAACCGGCCCTGATTACGCCAATACGTTTACTGTAACCTCTCTTAGTTCCTCTGAAACTCGGTTCCAGATCCATAAACATGAAGATTTACTTCTGCAGCAGGGGCCAGATTCAAACCTAAAGATAATCAGCTAATATTGTCATTTCTAAACACTCATAAATGATCCTACTGCTCATGAAATCCTCTTCTTCGAGGAGTTCTTTCATGAAAATTAAACGTTAAAATCGTTTGTTCTTGGACTCAACTTCATCTCCAGTCCATCTGCTCAAAATAAACAGAGCGTGTGCAACTCCTTGACATCAACTCGTGAGTAATGGTGCGCTCAAATTTTCTTTAGGAAATTCGTTAATTGAGTTGTTATTTTGTACACGCCACTTAAGGTAAGTTTACATAATGATGCACTAAAAATAGTCCCTTTTTTGCCTACACAAGTTTTCCTACACAAGCAACAAAACTGCTGTTTTTTAATTGAATAGGGTGTCATGTAAATGTTCCCTTAAAGTAAACTTGCAACACTTCAAGCCTCAATCTTAATATGCTCCACAAATAATTAAATAAGCTGAATAGCTCAAACCATGTCTCTTATCATCATTGACAGCTGTTTAAAACGGCCAATCATGCAACAGACGTGGGTTTAATATAAAGGCATCTGCTGTGAAATCGAACTCAGACATATTTCAGTGGCTTTGCCCACTGGTGGTTTGTCAGGCAACTGATCAAAGTTATTTGGCAAGAATGTTTTTTCAGTTGCTTTTGCTAACATATCTACATTAGTTTCCATAGCAATGGTACAAAACTTTGTAGATTTATAATGCATGAGAATTTAGCAATGGATAGCCACTGATTATTTTTCAGATGGCATTATCAAAATCCAATCATAAAAAAGCATTTAAAGGTGTCTTGTGATGTTGCTAAAAAGAACATTATTATGTATTTGGTGTAATGCAATGTGTTTATGTGGCATAAGGTGTAAAAAAACACACATTATTTTTCACATACTGTACATTTTTGTTTCTCCTCTAAGCCCTGCCTCCTGAAACAGGGGCCTGTTCCATAAAACAAGTTTACCAAATAAGCCAGGCTTATGGCAGATAGTCTGACTTACTTTAATACAAATTAACTGGCAATAAGTCAGACTAACTGAAATAAGCCTGGTTTATACTCTAATCTTGGTTTATGGAACAGGCCCCAGGTCAATTCGTAGAAAGCTCACCATTCTAAAAAAGCGAGGTGTGATCTGATTGGCCTGGTATCCAGTGCATTGTGATTGGCCAAATACTGCAAGAATGTGATGGAAATGTTACGCCCCTTGCCATAATGTGAGTCCAGGAGCTATTACAATAGCTCTCAAATAAATAAGCATGTGAATATGGAAAAAAATTTAATTGTTTTCATTTGCATTGAGATTATTTTTTCTCCTGGCACACAATTTTACACCCAAAACCCCCCAGGAAAAAAGACTAAATTATAAAAAAAAAAAAATGCATCTCATTAAAAATTGCATCTTAACTTCAACAAAAATCAGACAAAAATTCTTAGCAAGAAAAAAATTTTTACAGTGCGCATGAATTAATAAGCTATTTAAACATAGCTATCACTGTAAAATGGGGGAGGAGACAGCTCCCAACCAGGGGTGCGTTTCCCAAAGGCATGGTTAGCCTACTATGGTCGCAAGTTCCGTGGTTACCAGCATAGTTCAACGATTCGGTGTTTTCTGAAAGCATAGTTTAAACGAACATTCGGAGTCAATGTCACAAACGCTCGAGGTTTAAACTACAGCACTGGACCTGTGGTTAGAAGCATAGTTTCCTGTTAGTAAGATATATGGGCTTTAATAAATATGCTCTTGGGCACAAGAAGCAAACTAACATGCATTACTATCTTTACCTTCCTTCCTATCGGAATATAAAAAGCGATGTATTTTTGCACGTCCATTCTAAACGCTTTTTAAAAAGCGTTTAGAATGGCTAAGGGAACCTCGGAGTATGACGTATGAGGGAACCCGCGATGATTCAAAGATCAAATAAAGCTCAATGGCTTTGGAAATCAGATCAGACTGAGATTTTAATCAGGTTTCAGATTACGTTTTGAAGGAGATTTGGATCAAGCTTGAGAAAATCTGATTTCATGCGTGTTCTGCTTTTTCCTTTTTTTTTTACTGAAATGGATTGGCAAAAATCTATTTTGAACAAGCTTCAAAGCACAATAATGTCACAAGCAACAAACCTAACAGTTTAGATCAACTTAGAACTGCATGACAACAAGCACTACTGTCAATGAACATCCTGTTATTTCTTTACAGATGCTGTCTTTAAACACAAGCGGATGTAAACAGAATCGAATGCAAAAGATTGCATTGATCCATGACGTTGCATCTTACATCCTGACAGAGATGACATGATTTTTCAGGAATTGGACACATACTGAAAAGAAACACTCCTGGAGGAAACACCAGATGAGTTTAGCTTCAAAAACATTATTAAATTTAAATTGAACTTCTTTGTTCTCTGTCTTACTTTTTCTTTATGCCTCTCAAGATCTTATAATCGACATGAACTTAAGATCGTATTCTGCAAGTTTCATGAAGGTAAATGTAGACTTTTAATGACCTATCAAAGTCCAACTAAGAAAATTTAAGGAATAAATCAAAAGACATGGTCTGAAGATGTATGTAACTCACAAATGTTTGAAATTTATCATAGTACAATTAAGATACTATTATATGCAGGTAGTAGGTATACTATAATGCTATTTATGTTTAGGTTTTCAGTGCAAATGTCATGAGGCAAAATGTCTTATTTTCTGACAAACTGTTCAAAATATACAGAATTTGAATAAAACAAGAAGAAATATCTACTAATGGGTTTAGAAAAAAACACTCAATTCAAAGTGGAAAAAGTTTTCATACCCCATTGACAGACTGACTTTAAGTTGTTCACTTTCAAACAATGTTTACATTTTTGTATTGCAAAACAAGACAAAAATATTCAGGAAGATTGCATTCAACACTTTATGACATGACTATAAATTCTACATACCCTGTATCATGAACGATTCTTCTATATGCACTATTCTAAAAAATAAATAATACCATACACCATCCAGTAAATTCTTACCCTTATCACTAAACATCACATTACAGATATAAAGCAGGCCGTTTCTTGTCTTTCAAGACACTCTTTCAGTGCATCATGGCTGTTTTCTCACGTCTCTCTCACAGATGCTGGTGAAGTCAGACAAATCTACAGCTGTTTTCATGAATCCTGCACTCTATGATTCAAATGCTTTCAAACACCAGACTGATGCTTCTCACAGCAAAATCAGATGTTTCTACATGCGCTGTGTGTCTCTCTCCGAGCGTCCAGAGGAGACAGACTCTTATGTTGCTGAAGATGCTTTAATATCAAAGCAGTCCTTGAGACTCTATTTCAAAGGCAGCATGGCCCCCGTGAGCCACTCAACCAGACTCTCTGTGTGTGTGTGTGTGTGTAAATCGAGAGAAGAAACCAGCCAAGGTTGTTCTAGTTTTTCTCCAGTAGTTTCCTTGTGATGGTGTCTGTTCAAAAACATATTCACAGCCAGGGGACAGATTTCATAACATCTCTGCATTTTTCTCCGTTTGGTGTAGAAGCAAATTTTCGCTTCTAAATTGCTGGTAAATTTCAATGACAATTCCAAAGAAAGGAGCAAGTATTGGAACACAATTATTTGTTATAGTAAGTTTTCTAATAAGTTTTGTTTTATTTACTTTGAAAATTTGTATGTTTTAGACAAAACTATTTTAACTCAGAAACTGCTAAATATAAGAATTACTGTAGTTACCAAGAAATGGTAAGCAATGCATTCATTTTAATGAGAAGGTTTGAAGTGGAAATCATGCTAGTTTTCTTATGAATTTATATGAATTGTAAAAATAACTGCCATGAGATGTTTGTCACACTCACGCGCCGTAAGGAGAACACAGGAGTCATGGGAGAACTGAAACACCTGGGAACACGTCTGGGAACAAATTAACACAATGAAATAATGGGGTACAGGAACAACCAAATATGGGCATACACATGGGACAAGGGCACACAAGGCTGACAATGTGTAATTAGAAAAATAATATTTTTTTAAATGAGGATCGGATCTCCAAAGGTTGTGTTGTACTATAAACTTCAAATTCATATTTCCAAATATTTTTTCAAATGATGGCCTTCAAAGACTAGACGAATTAACTCTAAACCAAAATATTGTTTTCAAATTTTTCTTTTTTTTTTTTTTTTTTATATTTCTCCAAAGAGACTTGAAAAATGTATCTAACTCCAAATAATAGCCCACAGAAATACTTGCTCTAATATCATGAAATCTAGTGAGGTTTATGCTTAACTCAATGATTAAAAAAAAATCCATATGCAATAAATTTCTTAATACATCCAGTACTGCAAATATTGAGGCCGGTTTTTTAGACTTACACTGCAATTTTGCCTGTCAGGTGAGTTATTCCTTGCACCATCCTGTAATACACTGTAATATAAGAAATGCAATTCAACACCGATAAAGCTACAGTAAGCAATATTATCATAGAAATTATCAGTACAATCATAATCAATAAAGTCATATAGCAACCGCTTATAATAAGGTGTCATGCAGTTTGCAATAATTTAATGTGTTATGCATACTGCAACCAAAACGGCATCCTTGGGTATTCAATGCATATATAAAAAACACAATGCATATTGCAAAAACAGTGTGGTATAGCTCAACGTGTCATCGGTCAGTCTGTTGCAATAGAGGCTCAGCAGGTGCCGATGACCTTAAGTGATGCAGAGAAAGAGCTTTATGATGATGAAAGTGCAGCTGGCATCAGGAACAGAGCAATGTGGAGAGATGATAAAAGCATGTTGTTGTGAGCTCATGCACTCAGACTCAGGGTTCAGACTGTGCTGGACATTTTCTAATGCACTGCAGGGTTTGTATAGTCAGACTCCAAGCTAGTGCCCAACCGATATGCGCTTCTCATTGGCTGCTATTAATAACTATAAAAGTGAAAGTGCTGAAACTTTACTCCGCTCAAACAAAAATGTATTTTTATTTTTTTGTTTTATTTTTAGCGCTAATTTGAAATAATTTTTTTCTAATTAAACATCTTCAAATTCCTTATACAGTTTTTTTTTAAATTTATAGTATAATTTTATTAAAAAAACATTTTATCTTTACATTATTTTTTGTAAGCTGAAAAAAAAAAAACATAATAATAAAAAACTAATTCATGTGACAATTAATGTGTGAATTAAATGAAAAATGACATAAGAAATTGGGGGGGGGGCTACTTTCTGTAATATGTATTTAATCATTTTCTCATGAAACACAATAATGGTTTTAAATTATATTTTGTAGATTATTTATCAGCCATTGCAATTAATTTAATGAATTAATCGCCACATCATATAATTAATTGCATTAAACATTTTACTTAATTGACATATA
>JAUYWG010000055.1:18838781-18867832 GCA_034779775.1 Enteromius afrohamiltoni | reverse complement strand
GCTCTCCCGACTCGCTCCCCAGACAGCTCGCCAAATTTGCTTATTAATCATTATGAGGAAAGCGTGAACTCTTGAAACATATAAAAGAATAAGGGAGCATATAACAATTTAAATGAGTTAAAAATCTTACTGACAAATAGAACAGTGTCAAAAACTAATTAGTATTTGGTGTGAAAGTATTTATATTTATATTTTGTTGTGAATATGCCTGACAGGATTGTTATGCTGAATGTAATTTTAGTGGGTGTCTTCTGTAAATCAAGGAGAAATGTTTGATATGTATTTTTTCTCAGAAAAACCAATACAGAAATACAAGAGAAACAACATTTCTTTTTTTTCTAACAACAGAAATTTAAAGTTGTATTACACTTATTGTTTATATGCTTACACACTTTTTGTCTTTAACCCATACACACACACACACACACACTCTTACAATGTACTATATATATTAAAATGACTGAAATGTTCAATTAAAAACTCCAAAATGCTTTTCACAAAATGCGCATTAAGTATCGGTGAAGTTAGTTTTATATTTGATATTCGCCTATGCTGCTTTAGGGAGCGTCTGCAAATTTAACATCTTAGTACTAGACGAAGTACACATTTCTACTAATTGCGCCTAATTTCACAAGCAAGCACTGCTGTTGTCATTATCTTATGTGTAGCCTGTTTGATTTTATCAGACGACGACTCGATCACTGTTCTGTCACTATTTCATATTCATCCCTATTTATGACAACAGAAACACAAATATACATCAATAAAAACATTTACTGAGAAATTAGCTGCATCAGAACACAGTATGGACACATTAGGCTATGTGTAACCTAAACAGGTTTGTTTCAGTTGATATAATAAGTAATATAATAATGTATACTTCGGACTACTTCTTGTTTCTCAACTGTAAATCAATTGCTATTCCGTTGTCTACAACATGAAGTAATAAAAGTGTCTGCTAAATGAATTAATGTAAATGTTAAGGAAAGAATCCCATTATAATATGTATATGAAAACTGTAGAAACACTGGACCTATCTATGAGGCACCATTGTGCAGCAGCAACTTTGACAACAAAAAAAGCTTGATGCAAGTAAATGTGTGCAAATTTAGGGCCCCATTCCTATATTTGCCCGAGGCCCCAAATTCACTAAATCCGCCCCTGTCAATGATACTAATGTAGCACTGAATGGGGCCTTATTTTAAAGTGTTACCTAACTTTTTACCTGAGACTCTTAGGAGCCCTAAAATGCTTGCTATTAAATAATGTAATAACACCTGATTTTTTGACTTTTGAATATCCATAAATAAAGAAAAATGAGTGTAACAGAAGAAACTAACTGGGCTGTGCTCACCAGCCAAACCATGACCTCCCGTTCATAACATTGGTCGTCTTTTCCATGCATCATCACTAAACTTACCAAAAAAATATTGCATGCATGATGCATTGTCGGGTAACGTGTCAGTGACCTTTTTTTTCTTTTCTAAATGATTAGTGAGTGTTCGTCTTCCCATTACACTCGTTTGTAAGTGGTGCTCTTGTTTATGTTATGCTAAATGGTAATTTGTGTTGGCAAGAGGCGCGTGAGTTCAGACCTTTTATTTCAGCGCTACGGTTGGGTGTCTGATAGAGCCCCCTAATTTACTGCATTTACATAAGTTGATTGAACATAATGAGCAGCGTGTTTCTCATTCATTAGCTGCAAAAACGGGCCCATCCTGTGTTGTTTGGCAGAGATTGTGTGCCGGTATCTCGTTCTCAGAGTGTTGCGATTTAGTGTTGTGATGTTTACTGCTTGAGGGCTTCCTGCTTTCATCATAATTTAACTGTAAATAATTCATAACCATTAATTTGCTTGTCTTGTGGTGTAGTTTTTTTCTTTTTGAAGTGTTTATGTGCACGTTTGTAACTGGAATAAAATGTGAGGCACTTTTTTAATTTGTGCTTGTTAATAAGTTTTATTTTACTTCTCCGTTATGTAATTCGTAACTGAACGCACATGAACTCTGCAATGCACTCAAGACAATAAATTGATCTGAGCACAAACGACTTGTCCTCCGTGGATTAGATAGAGCGCTTATCTGATCGTGTTATCAGAGAGCCCAGCGTTCAGCCTGGGATGGAGATCACTGCGCAGAACACTGAGAATGGCCTTCTTTTTATTCATGAGTCTGAATTTGAATTAAATTGGCCACTACCTACAAGATGTTGAACTGGAATGACAAGATATTGTTTATTTAAATGCAATACAAAGTAATTCAACACAGCTACGCAACAGAGAACTCTCATTTTCTTTTAGGAAAAGTTTTGCAGCATTTCAATATTTGTATTTGATTTCATTCATTCATTCATTCTTAAATGTTTTTATTTATACATTTTATTTTGATATTTTTTTTTTTTTTTTTATTTAATGATGTAAAATGAAATAAATAATTTTCAAAAATAAATAATCACAGACAATGATTACAGTATTAGTATTTATTTTTTGTTATATTTTAGAGTAAAAAATATACATTTTAATTCATTTTAAATTATTATATTTTTTACATTGTTAATTTTTTTTATTTAATAATATAATATAATTAATATATATGCAATATTATGTGGTATAAAATATTAAAATAATTATTTTTTAAAGAATTAAAATTACATATTTATTTATTTGTATCTTTTTATTATTATTATTGTGTGTTTTAATTATTATTTTTTCATTATTTGCTATTTATAATTTATATAATTATTATAATAATTTAATAATAATTATAATTTATAATCTTATTTACAATTATTATATATTGAATATCTAAATTAATAATGTCTAAAAATGTTTGTAAAAAATTAAATCTTATGGTACTTCTTTTTTTATTTAGCTCTATTCAACTTCTATTGACATTTTTCTAAATCTTATTTAGTAAGTTCAGCGAGATTCTCTTCAATAGTTGACCTAAAAGAGAAAGCTGACAGTAGAAGAAGACCTTTGTGACGTGTACAAAGTGCATTGTGTGCCGTGTTACATTATGGCAGTATTTCTGCATAGTTCACATTCACATACTTGCATAATGTATCTCTCATAGTATCTCTAGTTGTGACAGATGTGACATTATTAACATCAGTATTAATAAGACTGAATCCTCTCTGTGTTGTGCAGCTCATGCAGGAATACAGTCTATAGAAACACGCTAACACATGATCTGTGTAGTTGGATGTGTGCTCTGCAGGAGCAACCTCTCACAGAGTTAAATGTGTTATAGATCATAAAACTGGTCTTAAAGGAACTCATTGATGGCTGGGTGTTTAATCTGTGGATTTTGTGTTCTTCTGCAGGAGTCGTTTTTCCACTGGACCTTCGGCGTGACTGAGGCTGGCTGCATGGGCGCCATCGATGTCAACTCCAAGAAATCCATCCTGTTTGTTCCCAAGCTGCCGGAGAGCTATGCCACATGGATGGGCGAGTGAGTAATGCCTTCAGACTCTCATTATCTCAGATTGCCTCTGACTTTCACGCTCACTGAGGTCTGATGATATGATTGCTTTGAAATTCTCTGGAGTCGGCAAACGTTTTATTTTGATGTCTCTTTATAGTTTCCCTAGATTTTCAGATTCCTTCCGAGAGCCTCTGTGATTTTTTTTTAGAGTTAATAGGTTTGCAAATTACGAAATAACATCCCTGGCTTAATAAGTGAAAAATCAGCAATACGCCCCCGGTTTCACAAAAAAGGTAACCACACCAAAATGTAAGCCGTTTCAACTAAAAGAAACTTGTACTAACTGATCTTACATTATGCCACATATATAATAAATATATGAAAATTTGAATATTTGTATGTATATTTTAATAATGATGAATTCTATATTTATTTATTTTCTATATATACTTGTATTTTACATAATATTTAAAATTGCTATATGTAATATATAAATGGCAAATATTATATTATATATGTTATATAATATTACATACATTATTTTATGTTATGATATAAAGCAATTTACATTTTTTATGTTATATTTTATATATTTGTTTTATAATATTAAATACAAATTTGTATTTTAAAAAAAGCTATATATATGAATTACTGAATAATATAAAATTATATATAATTAAAATGATGTAAATTAAATTATATATAAATTATCAATTATAATTCTTAAAATGTAATATTTATATATTACCTTTTATATATAAATATATATACCGGTTGAAAATATTAACAGGAGAATCCTCTCTATCCTCGTCGTAATGTAACAACAGATAGGCATGAAATTGAGCTCTGAAAGGTGTTGGGACGTGTTACTGAAGCAGGCAGAGCTGTGAAGAGATCCGCTTTGAGACGGACGGTACAGTCAGAGCTTGCTGTCGCGCTTTGAAATCAGCCTGCGTTTAAATCTTCCTTTCAAAGGTGCTGCAGTAAATTCTCTTCCTTTTCATGCTACAGCGCTGCTGGATAAGCCCTTCTAATCTAATACATACGGCTGTGCTTTCCTACCTTCATCAGATGAGTTTGCTTTGGGGCGTCGCGGGTCAGCGGTTCGTCTCATGTGCTTGTTTTGTGGCTGCTGTGATCAGTGACCCGCCATTCAATTTTTGGTGTTTGTCTTGACATTACAGTGTTTCTGGGTGTCATGATGTCCAATATTTAAGGCCGTTTGATCATGGAATCGGTCATTAAAATGGAATTCACTCTGTAACATGAAATGTCACTGACAAGATTGGTTTAACTTGAAGAAACTGTGACCATTTTTCTTCCATGTTTTAATTTTAACAGTAAACGTGCAGCACTTGGCTAACAGAAATGTTTAATTTTAATTTCTGTTTCATTTAATTAAAAGAGAATAATTCCAGGGGTGTTACTATATGGGGGGTGCTCAATGTCTGATTTCACATAGAACTACCGGTTTTCTCCTAATATGTTAATATACAGCCTAATAATGATGTAAATACGAATCTGAAAATAGAGAAGCTTTAAATAAATATTTTAACCTGTGAATGAATCCACCCAACCTTATTTAAATTTAGTTGCATTTTCCATAATCCCTGACTGACAGAGATGCATCTTGGCGGCAGGCAATAAAATCTTTAACAAGACTCAAATTGGGGCAAATTGAGTGAAAACCTTGTTTTTTTTTTCCGATCAGGTAGGGTACAAGTGATGAACATTTCAGCTGGTTTATGCGTATATCGTGTATATTATTTATGTGGTATAAGATTTGGTTGAGTTACGCTGTAACCCTCATCTCTTCCACACATAGTGTGAGCAGGACAAACAGTGAAGAATAGTAATAACTATGACTGAGACTGTCATATAGATAACATTATAATGAGTACACTATTATAATAAAACGCAGTTAATATTTAGAGTTTAGCTGTCATGTTTCTGCACACTGTTCTCATACCGAGCCGCACAGACACCTTCACTTCTGCATTCGGGGGATAACATTAACATCATGTTGTATAAATAACAAAGCGTTATTCTATTATGAGATAAATGACTAAAATCCTGCTATCATGCTTCATTCTACTGGTCCTCTTCAGCGCATTATTGTCATATATCTAACGTTATAACAAGTTATGAATTCTTAGGGTTTCGGTGATGTTTTAATGTTAAGCATCTGTTAATGGACCAGTAAAACATTATTTACTCGATTTGTATCTGCGAGGCGTCTGTTACAGATTTTCCTTGTGTGTTAACATCAGTAATGACGACTGTCCAATGACTGACATTAGTCTTATTGTGCCCCACCCCCAAACATATGATTCGATAATCAGTCGACTATTGGCAGGATTCCAAATTTAGATTTGACTGTGAAAATCCTTAGCCGGGAACACCCCTGAAATAAACTATAAAAAAAAATAAAAATAAATAAATAATGGATAAATGTTTTTTTAATTTGTCAAACCTTAAACAATAAACTAAGGGAGCGGTGAGCACAGAGACCACAGGGAATAAACACTACACAATAAGAGTCCTTACACCAAGACAGAGGAACACAGACGGGGTAGCACAAACACAGCAGTCTGGGGTGGAGTGCCCTCTGCTGGAGTTCATGGGCACTCCAGCTGGCAATCGTGACATTAAGTCACTGGTTGTAAGTTTAAGAATGTCACTCTAATCTTTATTCGCTAACATTTAAAAGTTGGAGGTTGGTAAGATTTAACAAAAAATGTTTTTTAGAGAAATTTCTTCAGCTCACCAAGGTACCATTTAATTGATCACAAATGCAGTAATATTAAATACATTTCAAATAACAGTTTCTATATGAATATGTTAAAATGTAATAAGAATTTTCAGCATCATTGCTACAGTCTTCAATGTTAGATGATCTTTCAGAAATCATTCTAATATAACATTTCTGATTTTGTCTGGAAATCGAAACCTCGAAAGAAACTTTTTTTGTAACTTTATAATTGACTTTACTCTCACGCTGGATCAATTTAATGCTTCCTTACTGAATAAAAGTGGTTTATTTTGTTGCTTCCAAACATTTGCATATTACTCTTCAGAGATAATGAATGTGTTATTAGCATAATTTATTTCTGGAAACCTTCCTGTTGTGCTCTATAACCCCAATGTGATGTTATGATCAAATATGAAAACTGAGTGTGTTTTCAAACTTCATGTTTCTATGAATCTGTAAAGCTCTCAAAGTTATTGATGTGCAATTTGAAAATGAGGTTGGAGTGTGTTTGCATGAATACTTCGCTTCCAAGAAATACAAACACTCGACATTGAGAGTCCATTTACTTGATTATCAGAGCACTGCAGAAACTATTAGCAGAATCAAGACCGAAGTCCAGACTTTGTCCAGCACTGATGCAGACTATCAGTTTTTAATCCACTTAAAATCGCGTCAGAGCAAATGGCTGTCATAAAAATAGAATTTCGTTTGATCATGTAATAACAAGAAGGATTTAAATCAACTTCATGGGAAGTTCTCATTAAAGCTGTTTCTGTCTCGACAGGATCCACTCTCGTGAACACTTCAAGGAGAAATACGCCGTCAATGAGGTTCATTACATCACCGACGTAAGTACAGTTTCACTGCACTTATTAGTATTCAGCGTGTTCATTTGCACTCATTAGGTTTGTCTTACTTATATATTGGCTTTATATTTTGATAATTACACTCCTTTAGTGGCCTTGAGATGTTGAGTTTTGAGTTTTAATTACACAATTAATCACGTATTAATGGCGCACAAAATTTGCCTGAGAAATTACCCAAGAGGTAATATAATGCCACTATTGTGTTAGCTGAGAAAATCATGAGAGAGATGCTACAAAAAAGGTCAGATTGTTTTATTAAGGTGGAAATACTGATGATGTACTGGCGCACAGATGACAGTGAACTGAAATGCTTCTGTTTGTGAAGAAAACTGGCATGCACTTTTGAATGTCAGGATGATTTTTACTGACTTGATTGGATTTTTAAAAAGCACCTGCCGTAGCAATCTTTTTTGTAGTTTGTTGTACTAAACATTATTTGGTTCAACATTTTGCATTAACTTTGGTGTTATTCAGTTTCACTGGTTTTTCTTTACACCAAATTTAAAAAGACGAAAACAAATTCTAAATGCTGATTAAGTAACATCTTCGTTTTGACTGGTGTGTGTTGACTGTATTGTTTGAATTGTAACTATACAGTTGTTGCCTTTAATCTCACAAGGTTGCAGTTCATGTTTTCATTTAAAAACATAGTTTCAACCCAATTTAAAACCAAAAGCCAAATGCCGATGTCAGTATCATCTTTGTTTGTATTGAATGTACTGCACAGTTTTATATTATATTATTGTGTAGATGACATAAACAAATGTTGCATGTGGCCCTGAGTGCATCTGTGCTGTGCGCTTCAGACCATGTGCTTAGATTGTTATAATAGGGCTGATTAAGTCATAAAGTCACTGGTTATGAATGGGTTATTGAAAACCTGATTCACCAGATTTTTTTTAATTCAGAAATTGCATCTTGCTTGCCTTTTTTTTTTTTTGTTGAAATTTGGTATGTTTTGCACCTTATGCTTGGTTTGCTCTTGTTCATACAATTTTCTGTACTCACTCTAGTTGCTGTCCTCCAAGTTCTAACTTAGCTCATTGCAGTGCATTGTGGGATTGCTGTATCTGTGAAGCGCTGCCTTGGCTAGAACTAGGCATATAATAAAAATGTTGCTGTTCCTGAAGGACTAAAATGCTGTCTAGAAAGCTCACTTGGAAGCAGAGCCCTTGACGAGCAAACGGAAATAGAAAACATCTATGAGGTCTTTAAAACTGTGAATTATTCATAATGTAAGCATGAATGCTTTTCACATGTGGAGGACTGACCCATGGCTACAGGCGCTGATACGCCAGCTAACAACTTACAATTACAGTTAAACTGCTGCATCTTAACTTGCACTGTGTGTCTGATACTGCTGCAGAAAAATAATTAGCTGCCCAGAGTCTGCAGGGATCTACAGAGCTATATGCTCTCATTTCATTTATTCTGATGATCTTCTTATTGCCTGTAGGATTTAAAAATGTGAATTTCCTATAATAGTTTTCACTAAAGTGCAAAGTCAAACACATTGACCAACAGCACCCTGTTCTCATTCTCTCTTAGACATGAATATTATTGATGTATATTAACCAGGCTGGTGAAAAATGCCAAAGATTGTCAATTTGATCATCATTGCACTGGCAGGTATCTTACATGCTGATGAAGAATGGGAAGCGTGCTTTTTGTGTAAAACCAAATTGAATACCTTCATATTTAAAAACTTGAAATGCACATCAGTAAACGATCGCCTATAGACGATTTCAGTGACAACAACCCAAACAAACGTTACTTCACATGCGTGCTTTGTGGCTCTAACTCTAACATCCGAATTGAATCAATAACAACAAGTCTTTCTAGCATAGATTATTTTTCATATAAGCAAAATATGATCTCTATGTAAATCAGATGAATTTAAGCAGGAGAAATTGAGGTTTCCCCGGTAATGGCTGTAGACAAAGCAGCTCTGAGCTTATAAACGCTGCCTTACATGCAGGATGAAATGAATCAATTCAGACTTTGTTTTTCTGACTTAATAACTCGCAATTCAGAGAAAAAAACTCAGAAATGGGAGTTAAAAAGTCGCACTAACCTTTTAAAAATTTGTATACAGTAGCGGAAACGGGCTTCCATAGTATTTACTATATATACTTAATAAATATATATGTGTGTATAACATGTTTAGTTTTCTTTTAGTTTAAGTACTAAATCGGTGAAACTAAAAATATAACCACACAAAACCTAATGTAATTTAGTTGTATTTTGTTGAAACCTTTCTTTCTTGTTGTTTAGTTTAAGTTATATTCTGAGCAGAGCTGCAATGCATGCTGGTGCGATGACATCATCCTAAGTTGATCAGAATGACACCAGCAGCATAAAAAGATTCACATAAAAGGGACCGTCTCTCTCTGTGATAAAGACGTTATGTTTAGTTTTGTCTGAATGACCTTCATTTTAAATTGCAGTGATAGTGCTTCGTTTCAGGAGGTCAGAATATCTCAGACTGTAGTTGAGGCTGTAATTGCAGAGGTTTCTAAAGCTATTTAAAAAGGTCATTTAATGATAATAGTCTATGTATAATGCTCCTAATAGGGTTGTGCATGTTGATGTAGACATGTCAGACAGGCGTTGCATCATGCCTCATTGTTTTTTCAGCTCACGTCATAAGCGCTGCTCTTGTATGTCGGGAGGGACTTCAGAAGCATAACTAGGTGTTTTTGTGTATTTTCATTGCTTGTGTTTCATGCTACCGCACAAATGCATCGCAGTTGCTCCTCGGCTCTTTTCTTCTCCATCTTTGCGTGCATGAGCGTTAATGACCTTCTCCTGAGGTTCCTCTCAGCGCTGCTTAAACAGATCATTTGAGAAGGCAAACAGAGCTGCTGGGAGCAGAAAACAGAGGGAGATATCTGTAATCTTACAAAACAAATGAAATCTCTGAGGCAAATACACAAAACGTGCACCCACAAACAGGCATCTTTAATCCCGAGCGCTAACAGACCCTGAGACGGGACTGAGACTCGCTGAAGGACTTTGACATTCAGGAACGTCGCCGTCTTCGGCTGTTGCCCTCAGCTGCTAGAAAATGTATGCAAGGATGACTTTGAGAGTCTCCGACTGTGGAAATGTCTTTGCATTTGTTGATTTTAAGTAAACTAAGCCGCATGATGCTGCCGTGGTTTGTTTGTGCGTCTGATACAAAGTTCAGTTTATCTAATCGTTCAAATGATTTTTAGTTTTTGTTTGTTGTTATCGTTTAAAACAAAAAATTAAAATAAAAGCATAAAATTAATGAATTACTTAATCTTTAATGAATTGAAATAACACATTCTCGCACTCGTCACATTTTGTGACGCTTGGTCAAGACCCGTTTGCGTCGGTTTTTGAAGCTCAAGGTACCCCTTTTTAGTCACTTTTTAATGTGAAGGGTCCTCTGTTGCCTTCAGTTAATGTATGGTTTGTATACATTTATTATATAATTGTTCTACTTTTATTTGAGCACTGAAACTGAACAATTGTCACTGAACAATATAAATAATGATCCCAATAAATAACAATATATAATGTAGGGGTGCACCGACCCGATATTAGGATCGGATATCGGCCTCGATATTGAAAAAAAATAGCTGGATCAGGGATTGGATTTTTCCTCTTTTTTTTCTTCCTCTGTCACAGCCAGTTACTGTAAATATAGGTCGCAGCAGATCCTACGTAATTGATTAGCAGCGCGTGTGTCGCATGCTGAAACAGTTGGAGCATAAGCAACATTGAGCGAGCCAAAGCGTCTCCTGTGCGGAGATCAGTGTTAATTTCATTGAGTAATTTTCATTGACCAAAATGAGACCATAACGAACGAAAACTAATTTGAAATGACAAAAACTATGACCAAAATCTGTTGACATTTTTGGCAACGAATAAAGATTATTTCAGAACGAATGTGCTGCGTGGTTCGGAGGTTAGATGTGTACTGTATTAACTGTATTTTTAAACTATACACTTGCCGCACGTCTCATAAAACGTTCAAAAATCTCAATATGTGGGATTAAGGGAAGAGCAGGCATATGGATATGTTTGGAGATGGAAGAGAGAACTCAATTCAGTCCGGTTTCTGAGCGCAGACACTGAAGCACACACACATAGCACGTCTCACACAGCGCGAGTAAGTTACTCTTGAATGGAGAATTACGTGAATGTAAACGGTAGGGAACACGTGTCAGTACATTGCATTCGCGTGTATTCGGTTTAAAGGGACCGCAGCCTAATTTAGTTGCTATTGTCAAAGTCATGTTAATCAAGCAACAAAAGTAAAATCACTCAATGCCCCTGACTCAATCAGTCATAGTACTTTACAGTTCTACAGATTAATATAAATTTATTTATAAAAAACAAATTCTGTTTGAAAGAATGAATAATATGGTAAATAATATAGAATGCATAATTAACTTTGTATTAGTTTATTCTCGGGTTCAGCTGCTGTTTTATTTTGAATTCATGCAGGACTTTGCAAATAATATGTTTATAATGTTTGGTAACTTGTTTGATTGCTATTGTATGTTTGACCAATACACTTTTGTTTTTACTACTACATTTTATTTATTAAAATTTTTTTTGAAGAAGTTTGATTACATTCTATATTCGTATATACATCTGTTTTGTCTTAGTTAGGAAAGTAATGTTTAGTTAGGAAAGTTTGGTGCCTTTAGTTTCTTCTACATGGGGGAAGGAAGGTATAAGGGGGAAGGTATGCAGTTTCTAATATTTATTTAACAATGGTATCGGATCGGTATCGTTTATCAAAGTCAAATTTATTTGTCACATACACAATCATACAGAGTACAATATGCAGTGAGATGATTTGTGTTGACAGATATACAAAGCCCAGGCATTGGTATTGGTCTTGGGACTGAAAAAGTCAGATCGGTGCATCCCTGATATAATCATCCTGCTCCATTCACGCGCTCACGTCTCATTCAGAAAACATACTTTCATCCGCTAAAATGCTGCAATCAATCACGAGACACACAAGTATTTCACAACCAACGTTGATGTAAGGATTCCTGTAGTGGCATTTTTTTAAATCACGCACAGGAAGTACACGGAAGACGGAGACAGACAGACATTGACGCTAAAATAAAAAAAATATAGCATCGGCATATTGACGCTAAGGGTTTCCTATTAACTGAGGACCCTTCACATTAAAAAGTGACTAAAAAGGGGTACCTTGAGCTTCAAAAAGCGACAAAAGGTTCTTGACCAAGCGTCATAAATTTGACGAGATGAAGTCATTCATTATTTAAAATAAAATAAATATTAACTGAAATAATATGTTTATTAAAAAAAGAATGCGTAAAATGCTTTCAACTTTATTTCAACCTTTTTTTTTCATTTTTGTTTAAATAATAATAATAATAATAAAAACCGATTTTAATTAAATGAAATAAAATAAAAATATATATATACTTATTTCCGCTAGATGCCGATTTTCTATTTTTTTTATTTTTATTTTATTAAAATATCTTAATATTTAATAAAATAAAGGCATTAGAACATTTTCATTAATAGAGAATTTAAACATTAAAATATATGTATATTTGTAACTTAAGTTAATGTTTAAATAATTTCAATTAATAAAAATGTTTTATTCAGCTTCATTGTTTTGAAGATTTCTGGAAACCTGATATTATATTTTCAAATCTGTTTGTTGACACTAGTGGAAATGCTGAGAGGCAATATGCTTGATTCACTTGTTTATTTTGTATTATAAATGAGTGTGAATGAGCTCTCAGAGTCTGTGACGGTCTGTGATTTCCAGACCTGATGAGTCTGGTTTCTGAGGGTTTGTCCTGATCTGATCCCGTCTTTCTCTCAGCTGCTCGACTCCTCGTAATATTCAATCAGGCTTCTACTGATTGCTTTAATGACCGTCATTTTCCACTTACACTCCGATGTGTTGCTATTCTGCACAGCAGGCCAGAATGTCAGATGAAAACACTATTGATTTTGTTTTCATTGATTTTTAGACATTTAGAGCCCATTAATCTTGATCACTGATTTCTGCGCTCATAAAATTAGAATAATTAAGGGTCTATGACACGGCTGCCAGACCCAATTAAGTTTAGATTTTTGTTAAAATGTTTTAAGAGCAGGTCATTTATCTTGCTTGTCATTTTTGTTCCCTCCTCACCATCTGTCTTGAGCTCTCAGCAATAGATCTGACTGAACGCTTTCTTTAACTCTTCTCGTTTCGTTTACGTATCAACTTCGATTAATGTAATATTTCATCCCGTTGCCATCTGTTCAATGTTTTTTTGATTGAACAGAGTTTGATCACGATTGTTTTGATCTATTTTATTGTAATATTTATTAAACAACACAAGGTACATTTTTATGTTATTAGTATTTCAATTCTGTTGTCATCTACTTTATTTTGTAGTCATTAATTAAACAGGACAACATGCATTGCATTTAGTATTGTTTTACTATATTTAAAAAACAATTCTTCATAAATCCTTTTAGGTTAATATATAAATGTTGTAATACTCATAAATACTTGGTATGGTGCTTGACAATAATTAACTAGCTCAATTCCTTTCATCTTTTAAAAGGAGCAGATATTTCATAGCAATGTAATTCAACAAAACAAGGAACTTTTTGTTTGTTTGTTTGTTTTTATAGCAATCTTACTTAAATGAGTTCACGATGTGCATGATGTGAGAGCTAGGTGTTAAAATCTCTCCACACACATCAGCTCAATCACAGACAACAGTTCATGTCTTCAAACATCACTTTAGCTACGCTTGAACTACTTTTATGAAGTCCTTCATGTCGACTCCAGTATAGTTTTGTTTTAAGAATGGAACTAATTTGTTAGTATAAATACTTCTACGGCATCTTAGTTTGTCAGTTTCGACATTTGCTAATGCATATTTAAATATTTACTAATACATGTTAAGATGTTAGATAATGCAATCACCAAATTAAAAAAAGCATCTTTATTTTTGCCATGGGACTCACCTTTTATTTGCAAACCAGTACGCCTTTCTTCCTGAGTCACAAGTCAAATCTAGTCAGCTAACAAAATAATCAAATATTTATAGCACTGACACATTAAGATGATGTATAGCTGCTGCTAGCGTCTATTTATTCTGCAGGTACAAGGCGTTTCAGCGAGTAAATCAAAGAAATATTAGTCAGTTGCTCAGTAACTTTGTAAGGAACTGCAACATGTGTCTGCGGTTATGAAAAACATAATACAATTTGACATTATTAGAAGCACAGAATGCATAGAACTGAACTGATGTTTGATGTAGTCAGTGTGTGTGTATACACATATTTACTTTAGATTTTTTATGTTTTATTTTATATGTTTCTTTTATATATTTCTTCTATATTTGTTTAGTTTTTTTTTATGGGATTCAACTATCCTTTTTATATATTTTTTTTTAATTTGAAGAAAATAAAATGTGTAATGTATTTATTATAATATTGATGAAATATAAACAGTATATGTAGTTGGCATAAAATATTAAACACAAAATATTAAATGAAAAACAATAATAATAGTCGTTTATGCAGTACTTTTTAATATCCAAATGTTATTAATTTGTGGTATTAATTAATTAAGTATTATTATTATTTAATATAGATATAATATTGCGCGAAATATAAACAGTATCATGTAAATGATAAAATATGTTTAAATGTTAAGTCCAATAATAATAATAATAATAATGTTGATACTGATAATAATATATAATATAATAAATACATGTTGTCATTTCTTTATTTTTATATTTTATTTCGCTTTATGTATTTTTCTTTTTTTTTTTTTCTTTTTGTGTGTGTGTGTCTGTAGTAGTAGTAGTAGTATTAATAATAGTAATAATAGGTAGTAGAAGTAATAAAAATAATAGTTTGTGTACAACAAATTGTCTTTCTTTTTTTTTTTCATTTTAAATTGTAATTTTAATTGCTTTATTTATTACACACACACACAAGCAGTAATAGTAGTAATAATAAGTAGTACAAATAATAATACTGTAATAATACTCATATTCTGTGGTCAGAGAGTCAGTGTTGTCTTTGGTTGGGCTCCTGATGTGTTTGTAATTTGTTGGTTAAGGGTCATTAAACACACGGCCTCACAGCGCATTAATCTGATGTTCATTCGTTCAGGACGCAGAGAGCTTCATTTACTTCTCAGACTATCGTCACAGCTCGATCTGCTTTTCTGACAGCTCTATTAGAATATGATAATAGACCCTGACACTTTAGAAGATGTTCAGCAGTGTGAGGTGGAGTAAGTACAGACAGATGGCTCGCTTCTGATCAGCTATGGCTTTAGTATTCAGCGCCGGCGTCGTCTGTATGGATTTCTGTTGGATGAAATATCAGACAGAAATGTGGATTCTGCTCAGAAATCTGCCCTGAGGTGAAATAGTCTGCGTTTGATTCGTCCAGCGGGTTTAAAACGCTGCTTAGCCACTCCCGGGAGCACATAAGACAGCTCAGGTGTTCCTTCCCACAATCCTTTGCTCGTTCTGTTGGCGCAGATTATTGGTGATTCATTCTGTGTTCGGTTGACATTTACGCTGTCTGTCTGTCTTCTGCCACCGCTGGATCTGCTTTTCATAAGGAAATCTCTCCTCAAAGGCCATTTCTGTCGTTCATTAGTGCACCTGTCAGCGGCGGCCGGGGATTTTCTCTGATATTCCTGCGAAGCCAATGATATTCCGTTTAAATGATCCGCTCTAATGAAAGCTTTCCTCCACAGATTGCTGATGTGCTGACTAAAATGAAGCCCAGTGTCCTGCTTACACTGGTAAGATCTTTCTCATTTAATTAAAGTCTTTTAAGGTGCCTACCATGTAATGCAGTAATATTTGAACTATGGTATAAATACGAAAGAAAGTATCAAAAATTGAGTGCGTGTGACGAACAACCGTATAAGTACAAAAAAAACAACAACATATAATAAAGCTGTATCAATGCAGAGTTTATTTGTTCATTTATGTATTTATATGGTGAGAAGGCGGAGCGCGAGAACAGTTTGAAGTAGTATATACACTGCATTGTATGTATTATTGTTTTTATTGTTAATAATTAATTGGTATTGCTTGTCTGTGTATTGTACATTGTTCATTCTGTATTTTCTGTTTTTGAATAATAATAATAAAGCTTAACATTAACCTGAAAGTTCTGCTACTGTATTAAAACTAAGATAAAGGAATCAGATCATTAGTGGTTTAAAGTGATCTTCCCAACGCTATCCAAAATGCCAACTCCCTTACAACTTTCAAACGACCCATCCCTTTCAACACTATTTCACATCATAAAATAATAATAATAAAAAAAACCTTAACCCTACTCTCTTTTTTCTATTTCTAGCCTGTACTTATTGAACAATGGCGGTTATATGGTATTATGAGCACTTTCTGAGTGGTTTTGCCTCTTGATGTTTTCCACACCTGTAAGTCGCTTTGGATAAAAGCGTCTGCTAAATGAATGTAAATGTAAAGTGATATGATGAATTCCACACTAACTATACCGTTCTTCCACATTTGAGAAACATAAATCGCAATAACATTTGACTTTTAATACTGACACTGAAAAATGCTATCTCCTTAGAATTGAGAAGCCTTAGTGTTCTCAATAGAATTCTCTCTAAGGAGAATCTCCTTAGAATTCTCAATAGAATTGAGAAAATATTTACATGTACATACAGTACATTACATATACATACATATTTAGATGTTATATTATATAAATAGGTTTAATACATAAACAGCATATTTTTCTTATATATGAATATATAAAAAACATTATGAACACAGCTATATCATTAATTACATATATTTATATATAAATTATATATTTACTATTACTATTCATTGTTTATTAATAATGAACAATGTATTGATTATTAATTATTATTATTATTATTACTACTTCTGTTATTTAATGAAAACATTAACAATAATAGTACATTTATGTTATTAGGTTTATAATAATAGTAATAATAATGAACAAAAAAATAAACTGATTTATTTAAATTATTTATTATTTGGTTATTTTTATAATTTGGAGTGGTGATCTGGTCATGTTTCCGTAAGACTCCCTCTGTTAGGGTTTATAGGAAGTTGTGATGTTCAGGCATCCAGACGTACTGTTCATGTGATTTTAGTTCTGTTCTATTCTTTTTGGATAATGGGACGTTGAGCAGGTTTAATGTCCGTGTTTGTGTGTGTGTGTGTGTGTGTGTGTGTGTGTAGCGGGGAGTGAACACCGATAGCGGCAGCACCTGTCGTGAAGCATCCTTTGAAGGCATCAGCCAGTGAGTTTCATCCATTATTCAGAGCTCTGTTCCTAAAACTCATTCCAGGGAAAGTAGCACACACATTCTCTGTGTGCTCGGATAAAGCCACCCACCCGTTCAGACTGATGCATGAAAAATATTTCACTAATTTATGCATCAGAAAGTATTAACCAAACATCAGATGTGACCCTGGAGCACAAAACTGGGGTAGCCAAAAATACACTGTATGGGTGTTTTTTATTTTGTAAATTTCCTACTGTAAATATATTGAAACTTAATTTTCTGATTAGTAATATGCATTGGAAAGAACTTCATTTGGACAACTTTAAAGGCAATTTACTCAATATTTTAACTTTTTAAAATTATTATCCAAACCTAACAAACCATCATCAATGGAAAGCATATTTACTAAGCATATTAAATCTCAAATTTGACTTCAGACGGGGTTTGTCGTCCAGGGTCACATGTTCATCTGCATCTGAAGCATTGACAGAAAGGAGGATTCAAACACTAAAACAACTGATGCAGAAAGTTGTTGCTGTTTTTTCTTCTCTCTGTAGGTTTCAGGTGAATAATTCCCTGCTGCACCCGGTGATCGTGGAGTGGTGAGTCTCATTTACTGTATATCTCAGACGCAATGTCAAAACATTTCAAACATTTAACACCACGCTTCATGCAATTTAGCCGCTTTCTTCTGCAGCCGATTGACGTCTTAATAACGAACAAACACTCTGCTTGTTACTAAAGCCCAATTAACAAAATCAAAGCGAGTTTGCCAGCTACTCCAATTAGCAGTTGTTTGATGTTTTGATGAAAGGTAAAATAGACGGCAATTACCGGAGCTAAAGTTGGATTGTTTCATCTTCTTGTGTTTTGGTTGTCATTGCATCTTTTTTAAAAGTTTGAGCAGATCGGTCTTGTGTTTAATTAACAGAGCATCATTATGTGCTCTTCTGAATAGCTTCAGTTAATTTCAGCAGAATGACTGTCAGCTCTTTACTCTCGTTACAAACAATCTGCTATCAGTCCTCTTTCTCTCTCAAGCCTCCTGCGTGGGTCTATACGGCCGCTGTTTGTCTCTAATGGCCTGCGTGCTTCTCTCGCTGGCGTGTGCATTAGGTTTTCTCCTCTATTACTCATTACGGTTTCCCTTCGCTCGCCGCTAACTTTCTTGTTTCCTTTTCTTCTTCCACCTTCGCTTATTACCTCCAGATTTCCAGAGAGAGTTTGCCGCTTGCTTCTCTTTGATGAAGCAGATATTAAAGACCCGCACACAAAGCAGATACACTTGAATGTTTGGAAAAACTACTAAAGACGAGTTAAGATGGTTAGACGCAAACTCTAAAATCAGCAAACTAACCAGATCTTAGAAGCACCCTAGGCTGGTTTTAAAGCTGTTTTTCTCACTCACACCATAGCAAGTAATCACTTTATTATGTAAAAGATTATATCTGGTTTAAAAACATTATTTGCTGACGGGGCTGGTGGAAAAAGCTGGCTTCCATCCTAATCATGCAAAACAAGTAAACATGTACGTATGCACCAGCTACTGTACATCGTTGTGATTAATATTCTAGTTTTTATTTTTTAACAATTCATAGTTTTTCGTGTGTCCGTTTTAGTGGGGTCTATATTAGCTTTATCAAAAATAGCGATATTTCGGTAAATAACGATACTGAAATATCTGAAACTAGTTTCCTGAGGTATCGATATACCAATACTAGCCGAGCTGTCACTATCACTTCTCTCCAAAAGGCGTTAACACCCCTAATGGCACGTTTCCTCTATATGTTACGGCTTTGGCACGGAATGGCACAGCTCAGTTCATTTTGCGTTTCCACTGTAGTTTAGTACCGGCAGAATTATTTGCATAGTCGGGCCGCCTCTACTGCGGTGACTCCTGGAAAACGCTTTCATTCCACATCGCTCCATCAAGCTCTCGCACGATCCGGTCCTCGGCTATCAACGAGAGGAATGTCTGTACTTCCTAACAGACCACAAAACGTTTTGTTGTGTGTTGGGAAAGTGCGCTCATTCTAAACAGTTGTGTTCGTTCCTTCTCTGGCTGTGCTATATATATATATTATATTATATATATGCTCTGCAGTGAATGGGTGCCGTCAGAATGAGAGTCCAAACAGCTGATAAAAATGTCACAATAGCTCACATCCCTCCAGTCCTTCAGTTAATTCCTTGTAAAACCAAAAGCTGCTTGCATCCAAAAAACAAATCCATCATTTAGGTGTTTGTAACTTTAAACAGTCAGTTCTATCCGTAATATTGCGTTCTCCAGTGAAAAAGGCATCTGCAGGAGAGAAAAATTGTATCCACTGGCGAGCAATGTAAAGCTACATATCCCCAGATCTGACAAAAAAAGAAAATCAACGACATCTTGGATGAACTGATTTTTTGGATTAACTGTTCCTTTAACAAACCATATATTTATTGTTTCCTGATGTAAGAGATCTCATGATCTGTGTGTTAAGTGTTCAGTGCTCTGGAATAGAGCTGTTGATAAGAATCACATGGCAGATCGTAACCATGGGTTACTGCAGAGTGTGTGTGTGCGGTGATATATTTAGACGTGTTGTTAGAAAGTTGGCACATTCACACTGAGTCATAGAAGGGGATGTCAAGATGCTTCAGTAATGCAAGCAACATCATTAAGACATAATCGAAGACGCTCATCCAGGAATAGATGGTGGAGGTGAAGAAAAAACACTAACGAGATGCACAGTGCTGATTTCTCTGACGTCAGTCCTGCTGAGTTTGGCCTAAGTTTAGGATTTCAAGTTTATCAAAAAAAGTTAGTTCTTCATTAAACTCTTTGGTAAATTTCTGGTACATCTAAAAAAGGGACAGTAAAGGAATTTATAATGTTACAGTAGATTTTTATTTAAATAGAAGGTTTTCTTTTGAACATTCTATTCATCAAAGGATGAAAAAAACAAAAGAAATGTATCACGGTTTCCACACAAATATTCAGCAACTCAACTGTTTTCAACATCGGTTATCATCAGAAATGTTTCTTAAGCAGCAAATCAGTATATTAGATCATTTCTGAAGGATTATCAGACACTGAAGGTTAATGATGCTGAAAATTTAGCTGCACATCACAGAAATAAATGACATTTTACTGTATATTCACATAGAAAACAGTTGTTTTAAATTCTAACATTTTTTACATAACAATGCCTAATGAATATGAATGAGATGCTAAATTGATACATAATTGCTCTATTTTACTGTATTTTTGATCTAATAAATGCATCTGTGAACAGTTCTGGAACATCACTTTAAAACACATTCTCTTGTAGCTTCTTGATATGTAAGATGTTATGTCTTCATGTGCACATTCTTGCCGTCTTCGTCATGACGATTAACATTAACTCTCTCTCTGTGTCTGCAGTCGTTTGCTGAAGACTGACATGGAGCTGGAAGTTCTGCGCTACACCAACCGCATTTCCAGCGAAGCCCACAAAGAGGTAAAGCCAGCTTTAATGCAGATTTTCTTCCCTGGGTTTTCTCATTTAAAAACTATTAGCCTAAAATATGCCCTAAAGATTTTATAATGCCAAGATCTGATAACTGCTCTGAAAGACCAGGGCTGCTTTCTCCAAAGCGTCACAAGCTTTCTGCGAACGATGCTTTTAAGAAATGCTGCCCAGAGTTTTTCGCTGCTCTCCTGAGACACAGACAGTTGAGTTTGGGTCACGAGCTTGTGCGTTTGGCACACTTTTTGTGAGAACAACAATTTGCAGGATGTTTGAGAGGAGGGGGACCCTCATCAAATCTCTCTTAAAAACACTATTGGGCTGTAATTTTAGCTTCTGTTTCTCTGTTAGAAAGCATTTTTAGTCCGATCTGTGCTATGTTCTCAAAATCTTATACCTCGCTTGATCAGTATCTAGGCCAGCATTGCATTTATCCTTCACAGATACAAGACAATACCAGAATACTAAACAGTTGATATTTCAGCACAAAACCTGCATTTTTTACTCGACGCTAGTTACTCAGAAAACAAAAATGGGGTAGGAACCATTTTCACTCATAAATAATAACAAGGAAATGACTTTTTACCTAATAATGCCTAATATGTTATGGGATTAATTAATAAATAAGTACAATATAAATGAAACAATACGAACTTCATCTTCATAATTGCTCTATAATGCAGTATAAAGTGCAGATCTGTGTCCTCAATCATATTGAGGAAAAAACACTAATTCATTTAGTAATCAGATTGATGCTGACTAGTGGAAGGACAAGAAGTTGCTGATATGCATTAATGGATGAAAAGCCTTTTGAAAAGTGTTGGATATTAATAGGCCGGTCTGTGGTTTCTACATGAATTAATACTGTGTGTTTAGGCTGGGATCATATTTATCATAGTGACTGCTAAAGCTTTAACAATGATCGTTACATCAAAAGCGTTGTTGAACATCAGTTCATGTCAAGTATTGAGAGATTTTTCTCTCAACCCTATTTATAGCAGTGCCTGTATTTTTTCATTCGTTTTTTCCCATTGATCTTTTTTAAAAAGCCTTCATTAAAGCATATTAAGCCAGCCAAGTTTACTGCAAAAAGTGCACATATATATCATATATTTAAGAGAGTAGGGAGCTCTTATGGTGCGCTTTGCTGGATGCAGCTCTCTGATCGGTGGTGTTTTTTTGTACTGCATCATGGGTAATGTAGTTTGTAACCACAAATTCATAACACGCCCCCTTTAAATGCTATTAAAGGGGGCCTATTATGTTGCTACACAGAACATTATTTTGTGTATTTGGTGTAGTCCAATGTGTTTATGTGGTTTAAGGTGCTTTTCTTTGAAAATTAAATTGAATTAAAGTAAAGACATTTTCCCACTGAAGGTTACGGTGGCTTCAGGTTCCGCCGCTACACATACGTCATCGGAATAAGTGGTCTGATTGGTTGTAGATTCGTCCAGTAGTATACAGAGGCATCAGAAGGCGGGTAGTAAGGTAGCTTGGCCAGACTAAGCTCGTATGAGCTTTATAGTCGCGGAAGCCAGGCTACAGCTAGCCTTCACTTATCTCCAGATTTGAGGAGGTTTTAAACTCACTCTAATATTTGGGTTGAACTGTTCTGGAACAGTGTTGGAAATACGACTACTGTATGCTATGTCCTCTTTTTTTAATATATTCTATATACATAAAATAGACTTCTATTACAGAGTGATTTAATGCATTAATCATTTTTTTTTTTTTTTATAGTTTAATCATCTTTTTTTTCACTAAAAGCATCATGAAGATTTGATTTCCCATTTTATGCAAAACAAAGATGCATGTCTGAAACAACTTGAGCATAGGTAAATAATGAAAAATTTTATCCTGGGGTAAGCTATTCCTTTAAAACTGTATAAAATTCAAAGATTTCCATTTGATTGCATTCTGCTGTGGTCAGGATTCATCCACGTGTACAGGCGTCTTTGTAAAAGCACAGTGAACCTTTATCCACGTTTTATCTGAAGGAAATAGTCCTAGCACCTCATCAAATGGAGAAAGACCTTGACAGACGGGGTCAATCTTCAGTTGAAGGTCTGAAGGACATGTTTTGAGGCTCTTTCGATCTCTCGTTTCCAGCAATAAAGGCCTCGGCACATATTAACGCACATAGGTCTTCATAAGTGCCAGTCCTAGCCAGAGCTCATATAGACAAACGTCTGCCGTCTGTAACCTCTCGTCTTCTGTTATTGCTGGATATTCAGTTTAAGAGGGACATGAGTCATGGCCACAATGGAAACAAATTGTTTTTTGAATGCTGAAATGAGGAACGAGAGATTTTGAGGAGTTCACTGTACGGTCATGGTAAAGCGTCGAACAGGAAGAGTTCAGACGAGGGTTGAGAATCCAAATTGAGCCAAACTTCCACTTTTTATGACTTTCTATTGCGTTAATTGGATTTGAACGTCACTCTTTTTGAACAGATGAGAATGGAAAATATTTCCTCAGAAACACAGAATTATTATGAAGTGAAATCAGCGTTCTTTACTTAGTCATTTTGTTTTTTACGCGTGGTTCAGTTTTGTCTCCATTAACATATCTTGTTAATTAACATTTTAGAGGTTGTCAGGAAAATGAATTTGCTCTTTCTTAGTTTCATGCATGGCAAAAACGCTTGTCGGCTCGATTTAATATGGTGGGATGTTTGGGAGAAGATCTTTGCCAGAGGTTGTGACTAACAGAGCAGATACTGGAGGATTTTTCTTCTCTTTCTCCCTCCAAAGAGAGAGTTCACCCTAAAAAGACTAATTTTAGGTAAATAGTAAAATAAGACTTCCTCACACTTTCCCACAAATATGTATTTTGTAGCATTTTTGCTTCTGATAACCATTTGTACACTAAAGGAGTCTTGTATTCTACCTTAATAAACACTTATGATTTCCACTTTTTCAGTTCCTTTCCTTTCCTTGCAGGCTCTACCTTAAATAATTAGATACTTGTTTCAATACTTGCTTTTGTCATTTCAAAAATTAAACTTATCTTGATCAATGCTTTAAAGTTACATGTAATATATATGATATTTGCAAATCGACAGAATTTTTTTAAAATTTAAAAGTCACAAGGCTTTGGTTTCTTGAGGCCACGTGCTATATAATGTCCATCTTTATTTTGGTTTGAGGTGACCTGTTCCTGTTCTTGACGGTTTCGTGAGATTCATGTGAATGTGCCGTGATGTGTCAGCGATGCTTACAGCAGCATGTTTTTGTGGTTTGAAATGTAAATGACTGTAAATGCTGATTTTGTCTTTGCGGTGAGGAGCACTGAGATGAAGGTCAGTTTCAGTCGAGCAGCGATTAAGAGTTCAGCTCCAGCCTGGAGAGTTTTATTGTTTCATTGAGTTTGACAGGAGCGGACGACAGTTATTTGACCTTTGATTCTTCCCCGGATTATGAATAATGGACTATATGTGCATGCAAATGCAGTTTGAAGTATTTATATTGACGTGCAGGGAATGCAACTAGCCATGCCAGAGTCAACAGTTCGATTCCTGGCTTTCATGTGCTGCCGGTCGCTCGGGACAGATGCGTAATGCCAAATGTAAATATCTGAAGAGATGCTAAAGTCATGTTATTTGCATCAGTTTAGAGATGCATGACATAGTTTTATATTTTTTTAAATAACATGTTTTGACTCCTGCATTTATTTATTTTGTCTTAAACAGCATCATTAGCCTTATTTAAATGTGACTAGTTAAATAGGAAGTCCATGTGGACTTTCTATTATTTTTCTGCTCTCTTGGGTTTCTTCTAGTCTAGAAATCTGCAAACTTTCTCATACTTTGTGTGCAATTTTTTTCTAATTCAACGCAGAAGTTTAAGCTAATGTTGACACTTTTTTTTGCCGCCATAGAAGCTCATTGCTATAGGCAACATCACGTTTTCCAATGAAAAATAACAGATTTTTTTTTCATGTGTTGCAATTGGCAGATGCTTTTATACAAAGCAACTTGCATTGCTTTTAGGGTTTCATTTTTTTTGGTTTACGCCCAAAACAATGTTGGGTTGCAAGTTGCTAAAACTATTTTTTCTGTTTGAGATTTAAGAATGCATTACATGAAATTAAAGTGTAACTCATCTAGAGCCAATTAGAAAACAAATCCCTTTCAGAAATCATTTTGTTTTAATAAATTGTTTTGTGTAGCCTAGAACAATTCAGTTATACTTCTCCATGCAGCACTATATTACTTGATGTTTTCTGTAAGGTTTCTTGTCACTTGTCACTGCCTCCTGCTTTTGTGAAATTGTTTTCTTTAACCCTACTTAGCTCAGAACACACTGAACCCAATTATACCGTTAATGAGTCAAATTAAATTCAGTACAGGAAGAACATAAAGGGACAATAGACAAGTTACCGTGACTGTGCCTATCCGCCCGTCTCTTCTTCCTCTCGTGGGACATCATTAAAATCCAGCGCTTGACACCTGAGCCTCTCATCACCGCTCTCTCCCGATCCTCCCAAACTCCCAGCATCACATTCACCTGCGCCAGGTGACCAGGAGACCGTGACTGTCTAAAGCTGCACAAGACGAGTCAAGTGCTCAACTTTTGCTCTTTATTGCTTGCTCTTATTTTCAGAATGATACAGTAAAAATTATAATATTGAGAAGTATTATTATTTTGAAATGACTAACAGGTACAAGATAATTACCATTCGAAGCTTGATTTGTTTTTAAAAGATGTATCTTCTGCTTGAATTTACTTGATAAAAATACAGTAAAATTTTGAAATATTATTACAATTAAAAATAACTATTTTCTTTGTGAATATTTTGTAAAGTGTAATTTATTTCTGTAATCAAACTGAATTTTAAGCATTATTACTTCAGTCTTCGGTATCTCATGATTTACTGCTCAATAGAAATAGAAATTTAAAAATGCACACTTTCATGCTTGTTTTAATTTATTTATGAACGCATTTTTCCTAAATAAATAAATAAATACATTTATTTGTATAAAAATAGAGCAAACCTTTCAGTGTCCTTTGCAGAAAAAACACTTCGCCATTATTTATATTTAGAAAAAAAAAAATTTCATTTTTGCGGAAACACACATTTTTTTAAGGATTCTTCTGAATAGAAAGTTCAAAAAACGTTTATTTAGTCTTTTGTCACTTTTAATCAATTTAATGCATCCTTGCTGAATAAAAATATTGGTTTCTTAAAATAAAAAATCTTACAGGCAACTACTGCAACGTTTTATACCTACAAGTATCATTTTACATCTGTCACCCAACATACTAACATTATCTACATCAACCTGATCTCCGCAATCTCCCGGGGATCCTTCAGCACCGCTATACAGTCTGACTCATCATTCTCAATTGATATAAAAGCTTCCTAACCTACAATCATCAAACAGCCCCTCTAATCCGCCCTCGACACTCGCTCTCCCTCATTTCTCTCCGCCGCACCACAAATGACTGTTATCTCATCAAATGGATGAGTCGTTCTGTAATTTAAAGGCAATTGCTGGTCATTTTCAGAGCCGTTGTGCGGCTCTCGTCTGTGTCTGCTTGCTCCGACTGCCAGAGAGAGTTCATTGAGATTATTAGGCTTTATCTGGAGAGTGAAGGGAAGCCCTCGGCTGCTGATGACTGAGGTGGATGACTAATTGAATATTCTGTAAAGCGCACTTATCTGATCACGTGTGTGTTTCGTTGTAGGTGATGAAACGTGTGAAGGCAGGTGTGAAAGAGTATGAGATGGAGAGGTGAGTATTGATCTATTGATTGTGTGATTGATTAATTGAGCTGCCGGTGTGTCCTGTGCCCTGATTAAATCCTCTTACCTAAAGTGAAGCTTAATGAAGTAACTCACACACCTTTCCCATGAACTCGCTCTCAGAGTCAGCCCATGTTTGCACTTACTGAGAGCCAATCAAAGTAATGGTTTTATTATGTAACCTGCTCCCAAACAATTGTGCACAAAAATCAGTCTTTTGTGCTGTTTTGGCAAGATATATATACATTTTTTTTTTTTTTATCTTTTGTTTTTTACATTTACATTTAGTCATTTAGCTGACGCTTTTATACAAAACTCTTTTTATCAGTGTAGTGTTGTTGTTTTGAACGGACTGGTTTGAACAGTTTGTTTAGAACCTTGTTTAGGTTTATGTAAATTATGTGGTTTACAAACGACCGCATTAAAGTGGGATTTATTTGAGTGTGAGAAGTTTCTATTATATAAAATTTCATTTCTTAACTTCCTTACTTTTTTTATTTATTTATTTTTACATTTGTACTACTTGGACGCTACTTTCTCATTTGGCCTATGCAGCCTGTTTTCTTTGAATGTCAATGAACTGGAATTATATCATTGTATCCGCATCTCATACAAGGCCTGCTTTAATTACAAAATGTCATTTTAGACCTAGTAATGGAGGCTTGAGCCATTGATAGCAGACTAATGCAGTTAATAACTAAGTTATGAGTGTGTGTGTAACAGAGAGAGAGAGAGAGCGTGTGAATTACCTGTGCATCTCAAAAGTGTTGAGCGAAAACAATGACATTAAGTTCATTTTCTTCACTAACAGCGCCGTTGTTACCTCACTTGTGAGAAGTCAAGTTGTTTTCATGTTGATGTTAAGGATAAAGTAGTCAGACTAGTGCGTATGTTAATGTGCGTGTGTGTCTTTTAGGGAGAGATAGAGTATACTTGCGGTACATTAATAAAACCTTATTGCTATATTTATTTGTTTGGCCAGTGTCGTTGTGGGCTTTGGTAATTTTGCTGTTGTAAGACTTTTAAAGAAGTTTTGAAGATTTTTAGAAGTAATATGGAACTGTTATGCGGTCAAAGAATGGGATTATAAAAACTGCCATTTAAAAGATTAAAATAAAAAAAAATGACAATTCAAAAATGCATTGGTGGAATTGGTAAAAGTGGAGTCATCGAAGAATACTGAAAAATAATCTACCCAAGTATGAAGCAGCACAGCTGTTTGCAACATTGATGATAATCAGAAATATTTATTGAGCAGCAAATTAGTGCATTCGAATTATTTTTGAAGAATTGTGTGGCACTGAATACTAGAGTAATGACGCTGAAAATTCTAATTTGCATCACATGAATAAATTACATTTCAACATCTATCCATAAATAAAATAGCTATTTCAAATCCTAAAAATATTTCACTATTTTGGGTGTATTTTTGATCAAATAAATGCATCCTTGGACTTTCAGAAACCTGGAACAATCTTACCAACCCCAAACTTCTAGTTCTACCAGACGCAGTTGTGATTCCTGAGGAAGCAGTAATATTCAAAAACATCAGTAACAGCACCTTTAACTATGTTACAAGATGATTATCGTCTGTGTTTCATCTGTGTGAGGTTTTTGATCTTCTAGCTGTGTTAGTGTCAGTTTGTCTGATAAGACCAGCTGACCTCTTCTCTGCTCAACAAACAAAAGCTCTGATAAGCTACAGCTTTTTCCAGGGATTTTCTCTCAATATCTGCTGCTGGAGAAGTGTAAGATAAGACCGACTCCCTCCACTCGTTTTGTCCTCTAAAGTAGAGCTGCCGTGGAGTCTGAAGGTCTCCGAGTGGACCCCGCAACACTGGCTTTGTCCAGACCTTCAGAGATTGTGATGCATGATCTGCTTCTTCTAATGATACCGTTCTTCTCATCTCCGGCCGCCCAAGTGCATGCTGGGATGTGACCTCTGCGTTCATCTCTACCCCTCGGTACGGTCAGGAGAAGCCAATTTCCTTCCAGTTTTCTTCTAACTGTCTTTTTCCCGGAGAATGTCAGTATCCTGCAGGGATCATGAGGGTTTTTAATGTTGCAGTCACACAGTCACATTTGGCCATTAGGGGCCAGTGATTCACTGATGACTAGATATAATGAGAGAGGCTGTGGCAAACAGGTGTGTATGTGTGTGTGAGAGACCCGCAGGCAAGGTCACATCATGCAGTGACTCGCTAGACACACAGCGGTCAGATTTGCTCACACACACTCACGAGAGACCAGCGCACAAGATTCTTCACAGAAACAACAACATTGTAAGTTTGCAAGTTTCTGGAGTTTAACTACATTCGACTCGAGGTCGGTGTGATTTAAAAAAGAAAAGAAAAGAAGAAGAGAAGACTCCTCTGCTCACCAGGGCTGCATTTATTCGATCAAAAATACAGTAAAATAGTGAAATATTACTATAATCCACAATAGCTTTATACTATTTATAATATA
>JAUYWG010000055.1:18770877-18782817 GCA_034779775.1 Enteromius afrohamiltoni | reverse complement strand
AAATGAGACTTTCTTAAGATAATATGTCTTGAATTAAGATTATTTTCCCAGCTCACTGACAAAATGTTTTTTTATTGTTTCATGGTTTATGCAATTTAAAAATGACTTTAAAAAAAAAGAAGCTATTTCAGAAACTTCATTTCAGATATACTGTATGTATCCTCAAAGCAAGAAAGCAAGCAATTATTGTTTTACACAATTTCAAGTTAATTCCTATTTTTATGGATTTGTAGATGAAAACACTGGTAAACACTGCTTGAGCAAAATTATTATTACTTTTACACATTTAGCATTTAGTTTTCATAACCATTTAAATCATTGTAAATCATTGTTTTGAAGGGTTTTCAGATGTTTTTAATGGGAAAGAATATTGGTAAAGATACTGGATGAGAAAGATGATGATGATGTTGCTGTTGTTGTTGTTGTTATTATTATTATTAAAATTAATCATTTATTCAACACATTCTAATTATACAATCTGTATTTTAAATTCAGCTTCTCAAGTAAATTGATTTAAGGTTTTATTATTATTATTATTTTGCAATTCTGCCAGAAAATATATTTCCTGTATTTAAGGATTTTGTTAAAAATGGAAACTATATTGATAAAGGCAGAATGCTGTGTAAGATGATTATGATTATAATAATAACAATTATTATTATTGCTGTTATTATTATTTCATTGCAGTGCTGCCAGGCAAAACATGAAGCATGGCCTTAAAGTGAAAGCATTTATCTATGCTGTATTTTTTATTTTTTTTACCAAACAAAGAGACAATGAAAAATGCCATTGAAGACATGCTAAAGGGAGACTCGCTGTTTCCTTGAGCATCACTAAATTATCCTGCCAATGTGAAGCATAATGCAGCATCCTTCCAGGCATTATATACTGCTTTGTGTGAAAATGTTTTTCTCAGTGTATGATTTATCCAAGATTTCATTGAGATGGTTCAAGCATTAGAAGTAAATGTATGTGTAGAAATAGTAAAAATGTGTTTTAAAGGGAAAGAACGTTCTGCCGTCAGACCTGTTTGGGCATAAGGAAGTGTAAATAATGGCCAAATGTTTCTTATAGTCGTTTTAAGCCATACTGTAATGTGATATCACATGAAGAGCGTCCAAGGATCCATTAACCTGTTTCTCACCGATGCTCTTTTATTCTTTCTTCTACTATTTTCCACTCATTTCTTGATTTGCATTGGGATCATTCTTCTTTTATGTGACACTCTCGCACACCTCTTTTCTCCCCGTTTCCCTTCACTCTTCTTCCTTTCCATGGCTCCTCTTCCTCTCCAGCTGGGTTTGTGAAGTCGCCAATGTCAGAGATAAAGCTCACAGGAGACGCCTTTGAGCTGTACTGCGACGTGGTGGGTAACCCCGTGCCAGAGATCCAGTGGTGGTATGCCGATATTAACCGAGCGGACTCCTTCAAGCAGCTGTGGGACGGCGCTCGCAAGCGACGGGTGTCCATCAACACGGCGTACGGAGCCAATGGTGTGAGCGTGCTGGCCATCTCCCGCCTCACGCTGGAGGATGCCGGGATCTACGAGTGCCGGGCCAGCAACGACCCGCGCCGCAACGACCTTCGCCAAAACCCGGCCATCACCTGGATCCGAACGCAAGCCACCATATCCGTGCTGCAGAGTGAGTGTTCTATGTACTGTAGTAGCTAGATGCGTCCCCCATGCACGGACAGATACACACTAGGGCTGGGCGGCATTCTGCATGCTTCTACTGTATAATGATACCGAATTCAGCCGATGTGTTTGTGTGTATCAGGGTTGTGCATCATTCTGAAATGAGCTGAGAATGCTTTAAAATCCCATTCAATTTGGGAATTTGAGTCGAGGAACTGGAACAAGAATAGAATTTTAAGTTCCTTCAAGTTTTTTAATTAGACTGCACAAGGGTTACACTGTGGTCCTTAGAAGACAAAAACATCTGTGCCAAAAAACGGTCATAAATATTATATATTCATATTTTTTCTGCTTTCATTGACATTGACATGACATTGGCAATTATTTGTTACAAATATCAGTCCTACTAATAACTACTACAAATGTATTCATTTTCAGGATCTGAACCTCTTAAATGCCAGTTTCTCTGGATAATGCAACAATATATTACCATAGCCTTGTCAACAGAATAAAAACAAGCCTATTATATACTGCAGTTTAAATGGGTTTCACTGGGGACATTTTTTTGTGTCTGGGTTCAAAAAAAGTCTTGAGGTTTGAATGTTATTTCTCAGATTGCATCCCTTATATTGAATTTGATCTGATATTATGGCTTGCATCAATGTAAAAACAAAATCAAACCAGATGAAGCACCTTTCGTTAGTCAAGTATTTAAATCACCAGATTATCCCAAAATAGATATTACCGCATGATTATGCAATACATAAAGAATAAATATGCAGCAAAAATGACTTTTTTGCTATTAAAAAAACAATCGTTCATGCAGCCCAGCCCTACCCCCTTAGTATGTACATTTTAGTTGACTATTTATTTATTTTGTAATTGGGACAGCATTGTATTGATTCCTCTTGTATTTTTATTATGGCTTGACCTTGGTGTGTCCAAATGTGCCCCTTTCCTTCAGGCAGACTTTGAGGATTCCCTCTGAATTCAATAGTCATTCAGCCCCTGTTCTCTCCTAATGCCCTTGAGCCTCTTGTTGTGGATGACCACAAACCCAGACAAATCCCTGCTCTCTGTCTGCCTCTCCTCCTCCTCCTCCTCACTCCTTCCTCCCTCACCCTACATGCCGTCCATGCTGGCTGTTTCTGTGTTGCTTGGGTTCTTTATTTTCATTTCATATGGACATGATTTACTCTGGAATCTTTTGCCTGTTTGGTTTTTGTTTTTTCATTTCCGCGTTGCGTGGGTTGTTCTATTTACTTCAAAGCCCAACATTGTGTGCCCTGTGCAAAAGTCATGCCATGTTTTATCTGTGCATTTTGTCCTTGGAAAGGGTGGGTGGGACCTGGAAGAAGACACAAGAAAAAGAGGTCATTTTAGTTATATGGGCAATTCCTTATATCAATATCTCAAAAAAATCAATCTTATCTCTGACATAAAACTGACGCATTTGCGTCTGCAACTGGAGAATGACCTCGTGCCTTCTTTGCATTTACTGTTTGCCTGTGATTCAGTAATGACATGATATTCCTCCAGCTCTGATCCCTAAACATAAAGCCAATCAGTCAGGTCTGATTCATTTGCGTGTGCTTGGGGGATTACTGTCCATTAAGGGCTTGCTAAATTGAGACAAACATCTTTCTGTTTGATATCATATTTTGTCATTACTGAGAGTCAGTGTTGTCATATTATATACATGTGATACGGCATAATCACATGCATATAACAGGCTATACATGGCAAAGCGTATAGTTTGACAACAGGGCTGTGTCCAGATCGATGGTGGTCTTGTCAAGCTTCTCATGTGCAGAGGCTGTAGAATGCAAACCTGCAAAGCTCGTTTTAATATTTATTACGGATGCACCGATATATTGGCAATCATTTGTTCAAAAACAGCGGTTGAGCAGAGTCTCCGTTTTCAAATTGTTTCCATTTGATCACAAAAACAATTTAAGAGTCTGTCTTGCTTTACTACTAGTTATAGCATGAAATTAGCATGCATGAGCATCAGAAAGTGTTAAAAGATACATTACAGCTTACTGAAACGAATCAGGTCTCATGTAATCACTGAGTCAGAGTTTCAACCATGGAAAGATGTCAATAAATTTGCTTATGAAAGCTATCCAGCATTCACAGTTGGTTAATGAGCTATAAAATCTTAGATGAGAGTATTTATTGCTAATTATATAATTAAATCTATCATGACGACTAGCTTTTATGAAAACTACTTTGTGCAGTTAAGTACAGTACAAACATTTCTGCTTTATTATGGTGGTCAATTATTATTCAGTGTTGAGTAAGTAAGTACTAGCTACTAATTAGATCTTCCACAGTGTAATTAGATTACTGTACTAATTACTCTCTCCAAAAAGTATTGCATTACTCATACATTTTTTTCATTAAGAAAATAATACAAGATTGTATAAATTATTTAACTGAACAAAGTATTTAAAGAGGGAAGAATACATTTAAATATTATATGTAAAATATTATACAGAGTTGTTCTATAGTCTGCGCTTACATCAGAAGTAACTGGAATGGAATTACAGAAGAATTAAGAGCAAATAATTACTTTACTTTTTCTAGAGATAAGTAAATACTTACACTAATTAATTAGTTAGTAATGCATTGCATCCAACACTGACTATATCTGATGATAAATAGCATTTGGATGTAATAGTTTGAGCTCTGCTGTTAATTCAAACTTTTAAGGCTAAAATAATGTACCAAAATGAGAGATCACTATTGATTATGGCATTAGTTTGGAATGGATTTTTTTCTTAAAAGGATAGTCCACCCTAAAATGAAAGGTATTTCATCATGTACTCACTTTTTCCAAATCAGTATGAACGTCTTTCTTCTGTTTTGAAGAATGTTGATTACCAAACAGCTCATGGTAGCCATTAACTTAAAAAAGTATTCAATGGAAGTTAATGGCTACCAGCAAACGTAAATGATGAAAAGAATTGTACCTTTTGGGTGGACTGTTCCTTTAAGACTGGGATATTGATATCACCAGATGTCATACTGAATAATCGGCTCTTGGTACTGGCAGAGAAATTTAGAATCGGTGCATCACTAATATTTATATTTTTACCCCAAACCTCTCTTCACAGTTGTCCTTTCCAAAGCTCCTCATCGGCGACTGATAATTGTGATCAGGACCAATTTGATTGATCATTAAACTCTCTCCTCTTAGCAGGTGACCTCCAGCAGGATGTGGGTAGGCGAGAGTAGGTGATGTGAGAGAGAGTACTAGCAGTAACGTTCCTCTCGGCTATACCAAACTGCAGGAGAAGGTGTAAAGAATGCTAATTGGAGGATGATCCCGAGCCCCTCCCAGCGGAGCGGGAATAAGCAGTTGCTATGGTAGAGATTCACACCCGGACACTCGCTCAGTGATAAACGTCTGTAACCTTATTAAATGAGGATTAAAAATAGTGATGTTTCGTTATTTGAGGTCGGAACAGTCCCAGAAACAATATGCAGACTTGCCGTACTTTCTAAAATATGCTAAATGCAGAAAAAAAAACAGATATTTGAGACAAATGTAAGAATTTGAACTGCGTATAAAATTCCATCCATTCGGATTACACAGTTTAATCATAAACAGGTCAGATTTCTGTAGTAGTACTAATTAAATGCACAATAACAAACTTTATATATTAATCAATAAATTCATTTTGACTAAGTTAATATTAGTTGTTCCACAGCTAGTCATATTTAACCATGTTCATATTTATTTTCACAGTGATCAGATTTTTATGGATGCTATTTGCATATATAATTATTTAAATCAAATCAAATTGATGCAAATAGTTAATATAAAACTACGCCATCATTTATTTAATGGAGAATTCTGTATGACTGATAAATATATAGCTTAGATTACATTTATTAGTTAATGTAAAAAACAAATTAATAATGTTAATTCAAATGGCATGATATCATTTAATTACATAAATAATATGAATGAGTTTTATTGTGTTTTATTGAGAGCTAAAAGCATCATTAGTTTGGTCGCAATATTTCATAAATAAGGACATGCAGAACTTGACAGTTTTTTCCTTTTATTTTGACCAACCTTAAATTATTGAAACGGTAAAACGTTGCTACTGGATAAATATACATTTTATATTACAAATTATACATTTTGGCCAAGAGAAAACAAGCTGAAAAGAAACGCAACTGTTAATAGAAACTCTGTAGTTTGCACATGAAATGATCCAAGTTGAACTGGATTTAATGGAAACTGCGGATGATGGATGGTTTTGCTGTAAAAGTGTATTCGTGTACAAGTGATGAGGCTAATATTATGTTCCGAACAAAACTGCATGTTCAATTTTGATTCTTGATTGTCTGCAGGTGCAAAGTCTATTTTATGATATGTGTATAGAATAAAAGATATTGCAAGCCATTTTTGTCCCATTTCAGGCAAGTATGGAGGTGCTCTTAAAGGGATAGTTCACCCAAAAATGAAAAATCGTCATTTTATGTGTCTTTTCAAAGCTCAAAGGACTTCTGTGGAAAACAAATTGATTTAAAGACGGCTGTCCAAGCTTTTCTAGTCCATGACTGTTCTTACGTGCTGTAGCTTTACATACATGATTTCTCTGGACTTTAATGCTTTTTGGTCGCTGCTTGCTCTTCAAATGCAGTTTTTTTTGTTTCACAGAAGAAAGAAAGCTTTGAAATGACATGAAGGTGAATAAATGATGACAGGATCTTTATCTTTGGGTGAATTCTTTTTAAGCATGAGGATCATTTATAAAAGGCACATGTTAAACTCCCTATAGCTTTAGGCCAAAACTAAATTACTTGCATTTAAACATCATAACCTGTATGTATGTGAAAACATAATTTTTTAATATGTTCCCTACACAGGAACACATTCACGAAGGTCTGATGGAAACATGAATCTCCATGAAGCTCGTAATGTTTTATTCACTAATTGTCCAGGGCTTTGTCTTCATTTCAGAGCCACGAATCAATGCTTCCGATCAGGAGATTTTGCAGCCTAAAAGCGGGCAGGAGTTGCCCATCATCCTTCAGTGTAACCTCACTAACTCACACAGCACCCACCGGGAGACCTTCTGGATGAAGAATGGACAGGAGATTCCCAACACAAAGACGGAGCACAAACACACCCAGTTCAAGTGAGATTTCAATGTGAAGCAAGCTTTGGGTTTATAGGTTCCTATCATTGATGGTACATCATTATTTTAGTTTTTTCTCTGTGACATGCTGTCTGCCACCACAGGTTAATCAGTTCCCTCACATTGTAAAAAAACGTACAGGAACCATGTTGATAGATTAAGAAATCCCGAAAGCTCAGCAAGGCAGCGCTGCAAATAAATGTTTAATATATGTATTCTGTATTCCAGGCCTGTTAATCTGCACTGCACTGCTTAGTCTGGCTGACAGGTGGATGAATCTCATCAAAATGTGTCATTTTTCACCCTGAAATCAAATAGAAAGCAAAAGACATTTTGTGAAATATTGTGACTTTGCAAACAAATGTACATTTTTAATGTTTTTCAAATGTTACTTTTTTGTCTGTGACCTAACTGAGTTATTCCCATTATTCTTATTCTGATGATCTCTCAAAAATATTACATTTGGCACAGGTATATTTGTTGCAATAGTCAACAGTGCATTGTTTGGGTCAAAATTACCCTTTTTTTCTTTTATGCCAAAAATCATTAGGCTTTTACGTAAAGATCATATTCCATGAACATATTTAGTAAATTTCTTACTGCAAATATATCAAAGCGTAATTTTTGATTAGTAAAATGCATTGCTAAGAACTGAATTTATGTACAAAGTATTCAGCTTTTAGATGATTCAAAATTCTCCATTTCAAAAAAATATCACTACTTTCTATCTGTTGTGTTTAATTGCATTGTTTAATTTCATAATATATAATTATATTCCATAATCATTCCATGAAAGACTATAAAATATATTCATGCAAAAATCTGTACTTCCAGACTTCAATTACATTTACTCAAAACATCATTTACACTTATTTAGATTTGAGAATCTGATTCTCAATGTCTGTAATTTATTTCATCGACTTTGGGGTGAAATGCAACCTTTCCGGTTCACTCCAGTATCATTGCAAGCTTTATTTTAAAATGTATTTAAAGTACGTGTCAAGTCTGGAAAATGGAGGTCTTCTGAGATGAGGATTTTAGTGTAGCAATCGCAGCAATCTCTGAGGAAGATCAGGATGTTCAAGCACAAATTTCTTTGGTAAGAACCCCCCCCCCCCCCACCAGAGCTTTCAGAAAGTCTGGTCATCCGTCCGAGAGTGATGTGACGCTGGGCGATCTGCTGTCAGACTGCATGTCACAGACTCCACAGAGACGCCAGCGCTCAGAACAGACAGCACTGCGCCGGCAGCTCTAGCACTGTGCAATCAACTTCCAGCCCGCCACCTGAAAATTGCTTTCTCAAAATCTTGTCATAATAGCTTTTCTGTCCGATGATTAATAATATAGTATTTTCTCAGTGATTAATATCAGCTCTTAAAGCAAAGGCTCAAACAAAAATGCTTTCATGTCATTCCAAACCTCATTTTTCATTTGCTCCTTGCTTCACAGGTTTATAGTAAAAACATTTGTTAAACTCAAAGACATATTTATTTATGCATTCATGTGTAAAAGAAGTATTAAGACATATGTATTTTAAACATATTTCAAGCCCTCTGAAGTCGGCGAGACCCTTTTATACGAATAAAATTAAGATTTCTATGGAAGTGTGTTTCCACCATGGGATAAAAAATGTAATTGTAGATTTTAATCTCAACATTTTACATTTTTTGGAATATCTGCAACTTTCAGAGGAGGGAGGGGGAGGGGGGGATCAGAATTGCAAGATATAAATGCAGATTTGTAGGAAAAAAAAAAATTTTATACAAGGAAAATGAGAACTGCACCAAAATCTGAGAAAGCATGTCAGAATTCTGAATTTATATCAAGCAATTATGGAAAAAAAAAGTGTGAGAAGTACAAAAAAATAGAATGTGATGTAAACTTTGAAAGAAATGTAGAATTATCTGCCAGATGCATAAATGTTCCTCACATAAAGATGCTGTATGGCTTCAGGGGACTTGAAATATTGTGCAAGCAATTTATAGTTTATATGAGAGAAAACAAGGCATTTTCAGTTTTTGGTGAACTGTTCCTTTAAGAATTGGGAAACCGTTTTGTGAAGATGTTCTAGTTTGGAGCTGGCAGTGATTTGCGTTTCTTGTCTTGTAGGTTAAGTAAACCGAGGACAGATGATTCGGGCGAATACATGTGTGTATACACCTTTAAGTCTGCTCCCAATGCCAATGCTTCCATTGAGGTCAAAGGTAAGAAACCTTTTCACAAAACTCATTAACATACTGTTAACACCATCCAAACGCTGTTGCCGTCCGGTAGAGACCTAACCCTTGTTATAATTAAGTATTGTTTGGAGTGTAATTAGCCTCTCTTCACCTCAAAATAAAGTCAGTGTAGAGCAGCAGTTCTGCCGGAGTGAATCCAGACAGTCACGTCCCGAAGTCTCGTTAGCGTTTGTCCGCGCGGCGGGTGGCGTAGTGACACCCGGATAGCTGCTGTCACTCATAATCAGGCCAAACATCCAGCCTGGACTTCATAACCACTTCAACGTGCTGCGACTGGATATTTCAGACGCTAAATGAAAAAGAGGAAGGAAAAGAAATTTAAAAATAGTTATACTATGATTTTAGCTTATATAAATTTGATCTTATATAAATAATTTTAAATTAGTAGATTAGAATATATAATATTTTTGCATATTACAATTTATTTGCAATTTATTTAATTATACATTAAATTATTAATGTATTTGATTTGGTTTATTTCTGAAATTACAGTAAAGAAATGTAATAAAAATTTAATAAATGACATAATAAAAAATTTAATTATTACCTAACAAATTAGTAAACAATATTTAATATTATATTATATAATTTATTTATTCATTATATTACTATCTTAATAATTTTTTTTTTACATTCATTTAATAAATTTATTACATATTTCTTACAATAACAAAATACTAGATATAAACATATATTTTTTAAATTCAGATTAATTTTAATTAAGCATAAATTTGTATTTAGCTAATAAATATACAATTTTTGCATGTTACAAATTTATTTTAAGTAAAAAACACTAATAGCATGATTTTTAATATTTAACTTATAAATATTTTGTGTAAATAAATTATTTTGCATATTAAAAAAATTGAAAAACAGCCTCTACATCAGCACATATTGTTCAGGAGGGTTTAAGAGAAATTCTCCTCACTCATCCAAAAACTCTCTTCAGCATGTTCAGTTGTCAGACAGGACTGGAACTACAAATGGGACTGGCTTCTATGATCAGATGAAGCTAAAAAAAATGTTTTTTAGCAGCAATCTCTCAAGATTTGTTTGGTGAATATGGGTAAAAATTACTCCATGTGTACGATGAAGTATACTGTTTTTAATGTTGTGGGTCTATATTTCTGCTGGAGGTCCTGGACATCTTGTTTAGACACATTGCATCATGGATTCTATCAAATACCAACAGACTGACTCTGTTAGAAATCTTTATAACAGGCCATGGTTTGGTCTTCCATCGGGACAATAATTTAAAACGAACATCAAAATAAACACAAGAATTAGTCACTGAGCACAAAATGAAGCTTTTGCCATGGCTGTCCCAGTCCTCTGACCTGAACCCTGAGTGAGCTGAACTAAAGAGGAGAAGCAGCATGGAGCTGGTGTTCTGAAGGATCTGGAGTGATTCTGGATGAAGGAGTGGTCTCTTTTCTCCTATCGGGTGTTCTCCAAACTCTTCAGGCGTCACAGGAGAAAACTCAGAGATGTTATGTTTGGAAAAGGATACAGCAATAATTGTGTGCCAATAATTGTGGCCAGCATTTAGAAAAACATTTATTTCACAAGGAGATTTTCTCCCCATTTTCAGCTGTTTTAATTCAATGATAGGTTTGAATTTTGTGAATATTTTGAATGAAAGATCAAAAGGATAAACAATGCAAATTTATTTTCACGGCCACCTGCACTCAGCTTTACCAAGGGTGCCAATATTAGTGGAGAGCACTGTATGTATGTTGTGTTGAAGTATGATTCAAGCATGTCCTTGACTCATTCAAGGTAATTTTTTCGAGGTTATTAGCTTGTTTTCTGGGCAGTGGGAGCTCCAGATGACACAAATAATGTTTGTATGTATATGAAGTGGATGGTGATCTCCACTAAAACAGTGGCAGTGTCGCTTGTAGCCACAAACCCCCGAGACCCGACACAGTCTGAGCTTGCATGCGTGTTCCTCGCAGTTAAGCCAATTTGTTTTGACACGGCCGTCAGACGCACTGAGCATGCCCGGGCCGTTATGTCAAGGCTCTCTTTAAGCGTTGCCTGGTTACATAACGCGCTGATGTCGCTGTCCGCTTTGGCCGGGCTTTTCTGCCCCGAGTCTGTGAGATGACAGCATTCAGCTCCCATGTGCCACAAGCTCCATTCTGCTGCTAGAAACACGCGATGAGGAAGCGCAGCCCCCCTCCTGACGTATTGTTCCTGTTCTGTTTCTATCTCTTTACATGCACAGACGCCTGATGAGCTTCTTTGCATCAGTCTTGTTTAAATTCAGGAATCAGTGTCTCTTCATGTTTCTGTGCTACATAATATTTTGGTGAATATTTTTTTTGTCTAATCATTTCACAAAGAATGAAAACCAGGTCACATTTAACCACAGTTAACAAGTTATGTTAACAATTAAATATTTCTTTATTTAAATTAACAATATTTATTAATTGAAGTTAATTTATTTTATAAGCAGATTATTCTCAAATGTTTAATACAGTAGCTTTTTAATCATCAGTGCATCAAATAATATACTGTAGTTATGTTGCTATACAAAATTTAAAAAAAAAATTATTTGATTTGAATATCAGTGGGATTTCCAGCGTGATCAGTATTTACAGTAAAAATATTTGCATAAGCAATTACATTCTTGTAATTTTATTTTTTTGGGGGGAGGGGGGCACCTATTATTAGGACTTGTACTTGTATTTGTTTTTACAGTGTTCTTAAATGGGATTCTCATTAAAAGCAGATAACAGTAATACATTTGTTACTGTACATTTACAATAATTAATGTATTACTGTTTTTTATGCTCAAATACTGAAAAAAAATACTCATATTAAATTAAAATTAATAATATATTAATAACATATTTTTGTCTGTTTATATATAGATAGATATAGATATAATATGAATATG
>JAUYWG010000055.1:18745221-18770769 GCA_034779775.1 Enteromius afrohamiltoni | reverse complement strand
GAAACAGGAAGCCAGGGCTGGATCATTTCATGTCCATAATCACCCTGGAGTGCGCAAAATTGTGAATCTGAATGGGATTATACTTCAGAGATATTTTACTCATAAAACATTCTAGAGGTGCCAATAATCGTGGCCACCAAGAAAAACATTTCTTTCAAATCAGATGATTTGCATTAAGGTAATCCAGATTTAAATGTGTTTAATAATCATGAAAAAATACAATGGTCCTAAAAACAGGCATCATTTTCTTCAAGCAAGATATGTGCTATTGGTTTCTTTGATTTTGTGCTGAAATATGACCTGCACGTGATCTGAGATTCACCCGAATACTAAAAAAAAAAAGTCCTGAGGCCCAGGGAGATGAGACAAAAATATCCCGTCTTGGATATCAGATGAATGCGAGGTTCTGTCGTCCTGTGGGAGTCGTTCAGGTTGAATGTGTCCCATCATGCATTCTGTCTGTTCACCCCCAACCGCTCCAGTCTTTGGCACCTTCTCTTTCTCTCTCTCTCTGGTTTTGCACTCTAAGGCAACAGATGGAGGTTTGCGCGGTGGGTTGGGTTGGGATTAAGGCTCTGGATTCACTCCCAGTGTTTCTAATGGCAGGAGTTTACTGTCCACTATCATAATCTGCCCTGTGCAAGCATGTTTCAAGCTCTGCACTTCCAAGTCTATTTAAACAACAATATACTGCGATGTTTGTGTGCAATAATCACAGAGCGCTCTTCCATATGGTAGCACAATCGTATTAAGTCATGTGCAGTAAACCCTGGGCTGTACCTTTACGTCTGTTTATATTTAGTACGGCATTATGAAGGAAGGATGTCAGTGCGCCATCTGTCGCGTGTGTGAGTCACTTTTACTCCATACATTGGCCCTGCATGAATTCCTGTCTAGATTGTGCTGTATATATTCCATCTGTCGCAGATTGCATTGGGTTTGGGTTACACAAGCTCTTTCCTTTCATGGCAAACGAGAAGCCCCACAAATAGCAGCATAGAGGAGCTATCGGTATCCCGACACTGTTACCGATCTCTGCCCGGCATTGATCACACATTTCCGCTGGCGATCAGGATTTGAAAGTGTGCCAGACGATGGGGTGGAAAGGAGGGAGAAAGAGCTGTTTATGATCAGAAAGACTCACAAATGGCTCGGAGACGCTGTGACAGGAGGATGCTGAGCTCACTGTCGCTTCTCAAAATCTCTTATTTTAGATCATATTTCACAACAAGAAATCTAATGAACAAAAATGTGTTATTTCTTGTTTTCAATGTTTTCATTGTTGTATATATTTCATGGAAATTATTCAGTGTTCAGTACCATATATATATATTTAGAAATACAATAGATTTTTTTGTTTTGTATTTTTCAATAAAGAGAATGTCGCCTATTTTTTAGCATTTTAAACTTTTGGGATTTAATCAAAATTAATCAGATACTAATAGACTCTACCAATAATCTATCTATTTATCTTTCTGTCTGTTTATATTATTATATATAGTATCGAATATGATTTATTAAATATATTAATAATTATTAATTCATTTGTGATTGGGCAGAATTTGTTATTTTTATTGCCAAATTTATATTTGATCTGTTTATATAATATATATATATATATATATATATATTAGGGCTGTCAAAAATAACGCATTAACTGCATTAATTATTTTTTGTTGTTAATTATGTCCATTTTAACGCATTTCACACGTGTGCAGTGTGACTAATTATTTGTCAGGAAAGTGGTAGTTTTTTAGTTTTAGTTAGAATTTTTTTTAGTTTAGGATTTTTATTTTAAAGTCTTCCTTAAAGCTGATGCTCATTTGAAGCAGTTATGCATTAATTATTAATTAAAAATACACTGTATTTCCAATTAAATACTAATATATACTCCATGAATTACATGCGGTATAAGTAATGATGTTGTGTTGGAAGGAGGCCGATTTATTGTGTCTCAGAGACACTGTGAGTGAGGATAATGCCGAGCTAAGCTCCCCATTGCTTTTCTGCCCATGACACACACACTATCCTCAGAAGGCACGTGCGCACCATAATTAGAGCTGGTGATGTCAGCCAAGTTTCAATCCACGCCTTCTCCATCCTACACGTTCACGCTCCGAGATTCGTTTCAACCTGGTTAATTGCACAGAGGGAATTATGGCAATTTCAGAGATTAGCGGCGGCTGCAGAAGGTGCAGCGTGTTAAAACGAGTGAGGCGGAGAGGGGCTACGATCATATGCAGTATTATTGGGCCGTGGGGTTTGTGACATTGAGCTGTGTATTATCCAGTGAAGGGGAATGATGGTGACTCAGCACATGACGGATGGGGAAGCCTGAATTACTGCGCCCGCGGGGGGTGCTTTTAATTAAGTCTGCACCATCTCATTATGTCAATCATCTGTGGTCTTGGGATACACAGTTATGCAAGAACGATTAAAACTTACTTTTTTACATCAAAAACTCAAAATATAAGTTTTGTGGCTTTTATGTGTATGCTGTATGATGTTTTGCTATTGCTAAGTATTTTTGTCATGTTTTCCAGTGCTAAAAGTTCTCAAATCAAGATGCATTTATTTGAGCTATGAAATTATATAATTTTCTGAGAAATCAAGTAAACAGGAAAACTGCTTTAAAAATAAACAGCCAGTGGGGTCAGAACTTTTAATTAAGTAGATTTTTCTGACACCACATTTCATCGCTCTTCATTTTAATAGTTTTAAAAAATACTTTTTCTATGCTATTTTACATTTTCAGCTTTTTTGGTCATGCTTTCCAGTACAAATATCGAAACATTCTTAAACTGATAAACATTTACTTGAATCTGTTTATTAAGTCTGTATATATTAATGTATTAAAATTTGCTTAAAAGTAATGTAGATTTGTTTTAGGTTTAAGAATGAACTCAAAAACACTGAGGAAAAGCAGCACCTTTGCATTAACAAAAGCACAAGACCAAAAAATAGTATGCTAATGACTTGTCTTGCTCTCAAGCAAATGCAAATTTTTGTTGAATTAGAAGCTGTGTTTAATGTGAGTGACACGAGTTGAATAGAGTTAAAACATTCATTTGTATGTATGAGAGATGGAAAACTGATGCATGGTGTAAAAGCATGATTACAGGTAAACTTTTCTGTCTCTGCCCAGCTGCTCCTGAAATCCTCGGCCACAAACGAAGCGAAAACAAAAAAGAAGGTGAAAATGCAACACTGTACTGCAAATCAGTGGGATATCCGCATCCTATGTGGATGTGGCGCAAGAAAGTTGGTCGGGGATCTTACATTGTACGTAAGCAAGTCATATATCTATATTCTGATTATCAATGGTGAAAACAGTTGTGTTGCTGAATATTTTTGTTAATTATGATGCATTTTATTTTTCAGTATTAATCAAATGTCGTTAACTTTCACTTTTGATTAATTTAGTGCATCCTTGCTGAATAAAAGTATTAGCCTAAAGTGTTATTTAAATGTATAGCTCACCCAAAAATAAAAATTGGGCCATCATATACTCTCCCTCGTGATATGACTTCACACTGAAACTGATTTCATAGACAGAAGATGATATCATGATTTAGTTGAATTCATTATTTTCTCTTAACAGGACATTGACAACAGCACCGGCCGCTTCTTTATTATCAACAAAGACAATTTCACAGAACTGAGTATCATCAGTCTGGACATCAGCACAGATCCGGGCGAGTACGTCTGCAACGCCTCCAACATCATTGGCTCCAAAGAGTCCATGACCATCCTGAGGGTGCGGAGTCACCTCGCCCCGCTGTGGCCTTTCCTGGGCGTCCTGGCCGAGATCATCATCCTCGTGGTCATCATTGTGGTTTATGAGAAGCGCAAGAGGCCGGACGAGGTTCCAGACGGTAAGTAGCACTCTGCTTTTAAGAATATTTGCTAAAAGTCATGCAGAAAGATTTCCTGGAGGTGTTTGTTGAAATAGAAAATGAACTGAATTATTCTAGAAATATAGTGCTGCATGATTATAATTGATTATATTTGCTGATTTTACTTGATAAAAGTGACATAAAACACTTCTTCTGTATAAAGCTAGGCAAGACTTGTTTTTGTAACAAACAGCCAATAGGATTTTTCCTTTGGCTTTTGCATTATTGCAGAAAATATGCGCTGTGCTTTGACTAGACAAGTTGTCGCCTTTCTCAAAACACACAAAAGCTTAAAAAAGTGGGGTATTACTGATGTATTTTATGTTTGAGAATAGAACATGAAAATAGCTTGAGTTTTTGTTAAACATAGAACTATAGAATTATTTCAAGCATTTAATTAAAAACCCACAATGCAACCAGAAGTGCAAAAACTAAACAGATTTTTAGGATTTTTGTCTGCAGCACTCTATTGCATGTCTGAAAATTACTTTTGAAAAAGTATGGAGAGAATCATTAATGCAATTAGAATCTGAAGAGTAATTGCTGAATTTCTCCTGATGTTTCACATGATGTTGCCTTAGCGTTTATTTTCATGTGACAGTCACACATTAAAGTAAAACATCCATTTAAATAAATGATTGGCCATTACATTCATCTCAGAGCAGTCTGTGAGTAATTATTGAGTAAAACCGCTGCCAAAAACATGTTGCAAATAGAAACTCTGGATGCAGCTTAGAAATTGTACATAAATACTGACTGCTGTCATCAAAACTATGACTTAATTGCATTAGCAGTGACTGCAGTCTTATATATTCAGATAATTGTACTATGTTGTACTTCACAAACAGATGAAACTAGAATAATCCATTTTGGCTGTTGTGAACACTGAAGCTGCCATCAATAATATATTCTGAAGCAGGCTGTTAGTGGGTCATTTATGGACGGGGCTCTTAGTGTAGTTGCAGCAGTGAATATTCATGAGTGTTGAGTCAGAGGAGAGCCACTGGGAAATACTGACCTCTATGCTTGACCACGTTTTAATCTGAGACCGGATCCTCCACTAGAAAGACAAATCAGAACACTGGAGCTCCTCACATTTGTACACTCTTAAAGTTAATGAATAATTGATTCAGTCACCAGCTGCACATGATTCTCTCTTCTCAGTAAGAGAAACAGAAATGGTGATATTGCCTGGTTATCACTAAAACAAGGATTTGTGATTTTGTCACACTTTTAAAAAATAATGTTAGCTATTTTTTTTAAAAGAAAATTAGCCTAAAACGTTCAAGATGTAGATGAGTTTGTTTCTTCATCAGATTTGGAGAAATGTAGCATTATATCACTTGCTCAGCACTGGATGCTCTGCAGTGAATGGGTGCCGTCGGAATGAGAGTCTAAACAGCAGATAAAAACATGGATTTGTTTCTTACAACAGCACAGATCTTCTCTTCTCAAGATATTAACTGATGGACTAGATTGTTGTGGATTAATGAGATGTCTTGATAAGCTGTTTGGCAAGTGAGGAATGTTACATTTATCCAAATCTAATGAAGAAACAAACTCATTTACATCTCGGATGTTCTAACGGTGAGCACATTTTAAGCAAATATTTATATTTTTGTGAACTATTGCATAAAAAAAATAAGAATATCTAAATAACTCTAAGAACAATTTTCTACTATAAAGAACCATTAGTGCAATGAAAACGTTTGATGAATAGTAAAAGTTCTTCAGTGCCAATAAGGAAGTGTTATTTTTAAGAGTGTGGCCGCAGGGGAAGATCAGGAGAGGATGGGGATCTTCACAGTAACTGGCGAGTCGGTCGGTCTAAACCAGCTCCGTTCTGAACATGTCGGGGCTGTGACAGTCTCTAAAGGGATGCAGTCAGGCATAGCTCCATGCTAATTTGACCTTTGCAGAACCACAGAAGGGTATCTCAGAGCCAGGGGTGGTCAGACGCTACCCTTTACAATGTGCTGCGAGATGCACCACGTTCTAGTGACTGACAACACATGACTATTATTGTGCTCAGCTTAACTCCAGTTAGAACTAAACACACGTCTGTCTTATTTAGTCTCCCTGCAGTCTTTATCAGATCCAACATCCACCCAGTGTTTGTTTACATGTCTAGCAGTAAATTGCATGGGATGCGCTGGGATTTCCCATATACAGTAAAAACTCAAGAAAAGAAATATCCTATGAAAGTCAAGATGACCTGTTTACTTTCTCTGTAAACATTCTGGGTTTTATAAACTCTTCAAAATCTGTTGTCTTGATCTTTCGTCAAAATAATTACTTACTTTCGAGTTAAATATAGGGCTGCATGATAATGGTTAAACTAATAATCACTATTATTTAGCTAAAAACATGACAATTATTGTAATTTTATAGATTTGTTTTTACAATTATTGAAATTACTACACTTTCTCAGAAGCACACATTAAGAAAACGTCAACTTGCATTGATACCTAATCTAGTTTCCTGATGTATTATATAATTACCCTGTAAAATAATACACTCTAGAATTTTTTTAGCAATTTCACAAGCTAAACCTTTGAAATCCCTAATATTAATGTATTTTTGTAAGATTTTTCTATTAAAGCAAAACAAAAATATATTTGTGTTGTGACACAGAAGTTGAATAAAAATGTTTCCCCAACAACAAATCTGAACGTGAATCTCGGTTGTAATTATTGAGGTTTGATCGACCATGTCAGATAAAACAGACTGGCACCATTACACTTTTATTTGAGTAAAATATTGTGTATTGCAAAACTCCAACTTTAATGTTTGCTGGTATATTTAGATCATCAGCTGTTTTTTTTTACTCAGTGCAGAGAGAGCGTGTGTGGGTTGCCAGGTTGGGAGGATCAAATTAAACATTGGACAAAAAAGCTTTGATTGGGGGATTTTGTCTCTTAAAATCTGGCAACCGCAAACATGAAAGCTAGTGGAGGCTTGTTGCAAGATGAAGCAAAAATGAAATGTTTTCAGGATACATAACCAGCAGGTACATTAAATGTTGCAGATTATGCTTAATTAATAAAGGAATCCAAATAAAATAGAATTTATCATGCAACCCTTATTTTTTAGGCTGGTTTTACAGGTTACAGCCAGTGTTCATGAAAGCGTATGGTGATAAGTCTGTTCTGTTGGGGTACCGGTGAGGAACTTGTTGATCGGGGCTGTGAATGTTGTTTTATGTTAACGTGTAGTTTGTGTGCTGATGAACACAGTATTCACACGTAAACTCAGGGCAGCAAGTGAATAACCCAGGTGCTCCATCAATCTGAATGAAAGTGTTTAACAATTGTGAGATCATTCCTCACAACAGAGTCTTCTTAATATAATGGCTTCAAGTAAATAACAGGTGAAACTGTTTTTTCCTTTTCCATGTGGCTTCGTGTACTTTGTTGTTGGTAAGTTTGAGAACTTGCATGTCTTGAGAAATCTCTGCTTCTCTTTGTCTCCTCATCCAGGCTGTGATGTCAACGTGTGCTTATCTTATTATCAAGAGATATTAAAAAGCTGTATTCATTGTGACCAGATTCTCTACTGTTAATTGTATGGTTTGTAATGGGCTTATTTACAACCTTTAAAATATGTATTTTGAGAAATTTCATTCATCAAGGTATAGGAAATCATATTTTTGAGCTTCTAAAATATAGTTTTCAAAACATGTTTAATTTGACACTTCACCTTTATGTTAGAATAATTCATTTTAATTTCCTATAATGTATTACAATAAGTTACTGTAATAGTGTTTTTTAACCATTAAAATGTAGTACAACAAATACCACCATGATCTTTGGATAATTTTCATAATATTTTTATAATATTTTATTTTCATAATCTATAAATTTTCACTTATTTTTACATTACAGTAATTAGTATTGGTTTATTTATTGGTTATTTGTATTTGCATTGCATTGCAGTAATAAAAATTGAGTGAATAAGTGGAGTTAATTATTAAAATAATAATAATAATACATACATTTATCATTCTAATAATTTTTATAATAAATATATGTAATTACATATATGGAAAGTTGATAAGTAAAAAAATTGGACTGTGGTCCTATGGTGTGACAGCAAAAAATAAAAAAGAAAAACATGAGAAAAAATGTATCTTCATTTTTAGAGTTATAAATAGCATTAGAGGTTTGTGACATAGTGTACATTTACACGACAACTATATCAAATTATAATGTTCCATATATATATATATATATATATATACACACACACACACTCGTTATATTTATATATTAAATATTTATGAAATAATTTTCCTGTGAAATATGGCTTATATATGCTCATAAGATTCACCCTTACATCTTTACAGCAAGTCATCACGTGACCTGGTTACTTCTGTTCATTTAATCAAAACAGTCACATGAAACACAGCTTCCTAATGAATAGAATGAGAATCAGAATGAAACAGAAAAACAGATCATTGCTTCATTTTTAAGCACCAATTACAGCGTGTGTCTGGCTGTTTGTTTTGCTCTGGATGATTCGCTGAACGACCTCTATAGACACTATCTCACAGCAAGACCGCATGCAAAACATGCAGTAAGGAGAGAACATTGGCGTGCATGAACAGTGTGGTCTGTTTTGTGGTTTGGGGAGGATTTGTCCCCAGGAGAGGGAGTGATGGGAGGCTGCGCTAGATTAAGGTAGATTATATCTGCCCACAGTCTTATCAACAGAATCGGAGATGAGGACGTAATGCGATGACGCACATTACAGCTGAAATCCTCGTGCCAGGATTTTATATTTCCAACAGCGGCGTCCTCTACACATCTGTGTGCAGATATACTGTCACAGGTCAAAGTGAAGCACTGACAACGATTTTATTCAACTGGAGGTTGTATGATCAATGTTAATAGCAGGCTGTACAGTAATGATTTGAAAATCTGAAACACAAATAAGATGTATTAATTAATATAACTCTGTAATAAAATATAATGGAAAGAAGCTATAATGCACTATATCAGGAACAAGATCCATTTTTATCAGTGACTGAAATGACCTGAAATCACAATAAGAATTGCAATGTTTTGCACTCCTTGTCATTTTTTTTCTTTTAATTTAAATGTGAAATAAGGCCTTATTCACAGTAGCATATATAATATATTAGTGCCGTAAGATGCATACAACACATATTTTGAAAATATTTACATATATTTACTACTACATATTTATATTAATATAACTTATATCACATAGAAATATATTTAATGTATAAATCAATATATTTTCCTAAATATACATGCATGTGTGTGTATTTATATATATATATTATATAAATAGAAACTTTAATTTTAGATGCGATTTATCGAAAGAAACAAGAAGTTTTGATTTATGATGTTAATAACTGTGGAAACGTGTCTGAAAAGAATCCGTTGTGTCGGTCAACATCTGTGTAAAGTTAAAACTCTGCTGTTACTAGAAATAGCCACATCTTCAGATTTATTTCTAAAACTGAATACATGAAATGAATCGCCGGTCAGTGTGAATGCCCCTTTACACTGGTTTGTAGATTTGCACAGGAACATTAGTTTGCTCTGTTATATACAAATGGATGAGGTTTTGAGCCGTCATAACCTGCTTGGTGCCCAGCGCTGTGAATGCTGCTGCCTGTAGACGCATGTGCTGTCCTGACACGCATACACTAACCAGAACTACCCATCTGTCTGTGGTGAGACGCAGTGACCTCTAACTCAAATGACCTTCCTGCATCAGCAATAACCTGCTTGAGTTCTGCTGCTGTTTAATTCATCTGCAGAGCAGATTTATGCAGTGTCAACACCAGTTGTTTTACAAGTCTTTTCCAGATGTTCATAGAAGCTGGATAAGTATTATTACGTTTAGTTTTTATACATATATTTCCATTTTTAACATCAAATTCTTCATCTAATATCTTAGTAGTAATATTTATTAATTTAGCCATCAAATATATTAATAATATTTATATTTTTTTAATAATCAAATTTAAATGTTTCATTTTTTCTTGCGTTACAGACATTTCCATTTACAAGTAATGTTTATATTTTATTGCATATTTATTTCAATAACAAAATTGTTAATTAGCAATTTTATTGCTAAAACTATTTATCGATATGGTTACCAAGACATTTCCATTTTAAAATCTTTTTTAGGTTATTGTTTTAGTGAAGCTTTATTTAATAAATGGTTTTAATAATTTTTTTTTGTGATTTTAGTCTATTTTAGTTCATTGCAAATGCAAACATTTGTATTTTACTTTTAATATTTTTATTGTAAATTATTATTATTATCATTACAAGTCAATTTCCATGATTTGCCAATAAAGGAAAATGTAAAAACTCATAAACATTTGCGATGATCTAATGTCCTCAGTGGAGATCATGTTTTTGTGTGTTTGTCCTGTTACATAAGTCCAGTCAGAGAAAAAATAAAAAAATCATCAAATTATTGGCTTCTGTAATATAATATAATGTAATGCAACTTCCGTAATTACAAAATATAATTTATCAGCTGTTGCATTTTACACTGACCATTTAAAGTGAAATAACTCTACAACCAATGTTTATCATCCCATTTTGTGAAACATGGTAGTAAAAGAAATCACACTTAAGTGCGATTGATTAATATGTCTTTTTTTTTCTTGCATGTCCGTCACCTGCATGTCGACCTGATGAAGATGATGAGCCAGTTGCACCAATGTAAGAACACTATTCATGAACACCATTAACTGTGTTTATTAACGTGTCATTACGATGCTGCAAAAGTGTTTAATCGTACACATGTGTCACACAGAAAAACAAACTCCACGAACAACCACAAAGACAAAAACGTGCGACAGCGGAACACCAACTGAGCCCACGGACCAACGTAGAAGAAAGCTGAAGGTTTAAGCCTTATGATTCAGTCTAGAGTTACAAAGCAGCATGCAAATGTTTCCTTTAGTCGACTAAATGCTTCCCCTTCCCCCGTTTCCAGATGACCAACTGCATATCCTGACCATACGGACGTATCCGAGGAGAGGAGACGCTCCTGGCGATTTTCAGCGACGCATATCCTGCCTCACGTGGAGAAGAAAACAACAATAACGACAGCATTACACTGGCAGAAACGAACAATAAAGACTGTCTTAAGTTTGCCTTATTCAGGCTCATGATCTGTGTGAATGTGGATGCTGACTGAATCATTCTGAAGGTGATGATCAAGATGATTTTACTACATGTGCTGTTAACGTTGCATTTCGTTCTTTTATCATGCCCTCCTGCTGCACTAATTCTTTTTCATATCTACATGTTGTCTCGAATGCATGCAATAACATAATCGAATAAGATTCAGATATCGTTTTTCTATTGTTACTTTAAGTGGCGTTGCATCCAAATAAATAGCCAGTGTGTGAGACTGTGTGTGTGTGTGAGAGAGAGAGTATATCAGTGTGTGTGTGTTTTTAAAGAAATTTAAATGGATAAAAAAAGTTAAGGAATCATTGAGATCTTTGTACAGTTTATCATCCAATAAAACAATACTAAAAGGAGGTGTTTTGTCTTAAACTAGAATGCAAGAACCTTTGTGAGTGGCAGAACAGTATTTAATCTTAAAGCTGATATTGTATTAAATGAAATGGATACATGTAACATTTATTTTTTAGAGTTATTTAGACGTCTTGTACAAGTGGTGCTGTAAGTGTTTAAATATTACAATAGCATCTGTAAAAAGGAAAAGAATATATCTTTTTTTTGTAAATGTCCTGTTTCTTTTTAGAGAAAAGATGATTCTTGTACAGCATGGCTATAATCCTATGCAATATGTATTCATAGAGACCTACTGACAATTGTAAGGTGGGGCGGGTTTGTTTAATTTCAGAGAATAAAAAAGCTTTAACGGGACAGTTCAGAGATAAGGGTGCTTCGCATTTGAAATGCACTGCTGTAGTTGCATGACAACTCCTGATCAATACAGTGTGTGTCATCATGACAACGGACCAACATTTAAGGGAGGAAGTGGGTGGAGCTAAAGCCATTACAAACTATGTGAAACCAATTGTTTCCTTTTTCAGAATAAAGCTTCCAAAATACAGTGTCAGTGTTTGTGTGTGATTCTGCAGAAACATGCTATAAACAAACCTTTGCCTTGCTAACTTTATAGGCACAAAAAAAAAATCATACTTTTAATTGTTTTTATGGACGTTCTGTAAAGCATGTCTGACTTGGCAATGATAATCAATGGGGTGGAGCTTAGCAAAGTTTAGTATTATTTACTGTATATACTAGTATAGAATACACATTCATAAATTCTTTCAGTTTTAGTCATTTTTATCTTTTTTTCCCCTAAAATTTCAGTACTGGCAACATTTTTTTTTTTGGCAACCAAGTTTTGGTGTCTCAGCTAATATTTAGATAGTATTTCAATTAATGAAATAATTCCTAATTTAAAATAGTTTTATTTAATTTAGCTGGCAAGGCAACATTTCTATTTTTATTTCTAATATTTATAGTTTATTTCTAATTTATTGCAGTTAAATTGATTTATAATAAACGTTTTAGCCATTTTTACACTTCAGCTTTATATATTTTTAAGATTTAGTTTTTTGAGTTTAAGAAAAAATATTAAATATTAGTTTACATTTTTACATTACATTTACATTTTTAATAGTTTTAGTTAAATTTAAGATTCTCATATAATATTTATATTTTATTTCTGGTTTATTGTGATTAACAGAGCTATTATTTAAATTGATCACTAAAGCGTTTCTTTTTTTAATTTTCTATTTTACTTTGTTTTTCATCTAAAATTTAGTTAATCTTCATTTTAATTAATAGCATTTCTAATAGCATCTACACTTCAACTTATTTTAATACTGTATTTCTATATTCTGGTTTTCAACTTTCTTTCAATTAATGAAAAATATGTTTGTTTTGTTTTAATTGTTTTAGCTTTGAGAACGAGAAAGTGATTTTGAGAGCACACTCTACCTCATTCTTGCATCAGCTCTTTCATTTTCTTCTCGACTTCCTCCACGAAAGCAGGAAAACCAGAATCGAGCAGGCAGACACGCAGTAGTGCCTCCAGGTCTCCAGAGGGCAGCGTGCACTGATGATACGCCATCGGCAGGGACAGCTCACGCTCACCCAGGAAGTACTGAGGAGGAAGAGATTATAATGCGCATGAAAAGTCAGTGTGCACTTCACGGATGACATCTCAGAGGTCAAATTAAAATATCACTGACTACAGCATCTAAAGCAGTGACTCAACACCAGATCTTGGCTGTCAGATTAATGCAGATCCAGTTGTACCTGAGAAAGGTGTTTGATTGACAGCAGTCCCATGGCAACGGCAGGAGCCACCTGTGGAGCATCTTCAGGAGCCTGAAGTAGAAACAGAAATAGATCCATCCATTAAAGTCTCAGGATTCACACAGAGGGCCTCCGCAGCCGATCAATACCCTCATTACTAATTGAATGTCCTCATCCCTGGCGATCTTTCTCATCCTGCTGCGGGGCGTCGCTGTCACTAACTATATTTTACAAAGAGACTTTCCTTTGTGCTTTTTTGTTCACTATATTTAGAGCACCAAGTCTGTGTATTTACATTTCAGATTTGCAAATAAGCAGTTCAGCTGGGGGGATTATTTCTCTCTCTTCGCCCATTTATTGTCATTATGTGGCAACAGCTCCACCTAGTGACAAACACCCAAATTAACATTCATTATGAGTTAAATTCCCTCAAGATAAAAAAAAGAAAAATATATTTGTAATAAATGTTCCTGGTCTTATTATGCAACCTTCATATTTGCATGATAAGATAAAGACAAGAAACAATCTTTCATCAAAATATGATAAAGTCTCTAATGATTTCTGCTGACTAGCCAAAAGGGAAAAAAAGATTAATGAATAAACCATGAGCCAATTCTGTCGTAATCCCAATCCTGTCCTACTTTTTTTCCTGATAAATATTTTTCACATGACATTCTGAATCTGCATTAGAAACACTGGAGGAAGTCATTTCATCTGTTTATAGCCTAAATAGATAAGTATGTGCAGAAAGTCTAGAAGACAGACCTATAGATAGACAGGCGGACAGACAGATAGATTACATTAAATTCTACCTTTTTGTCTGCTAAACGTCTGCTTCTTTTTTTTATATAACATTACATGGAATAAACGTGTTGCACAAGTCATTTTAATTGCTTGTTACTGTAGTTGCTGTAGTTCAGATGAATTGTTAGTGTTTACTGCTCAGGGATTGCATATTTGTTACCCAGTACTCTTGGGAAACTCATTAGTAATTTCCAGCCTGTTGATGTTACCTGCTGGAAACAAACCCACTAACACGGTCACTTTCTCTCACTACTTCAACCTGCTCTAGTAGTACCTACTGTACACACCATTATTACCCCATGGTTTCCTTTTATAGTAACAAACATCTTTTGAGAAGATGGATGGAAAATAAGTCTAGTATTTCCAACCTGCAGCTGCTGTCTAGATGGTCCAGGTTCTGCAGGATCAGATAGAGCAGCAGACGCAGGGGTAGTCAGATGCTCCTGGACAGGAACATAAACCTGCAGCCTCTCCACAGCCTTACTGCAAACCTCAGCCGCTTCTGAACGACTTCTTCCATTAAACTGCAGTCGGAACAAACGACTCTCCCCCTTACACATGCAAAACAAAAAACACTGTGATCAGCCGTATTTTTCATTACCTATATACCAGGTGTTCCTTAAAACATGCATTAGGAACATAAGACATTCAACACTAAATAAACTGAACAGCATCAATGTATTACCTGTACCGGTGCAAACACAAAACCACAATTTATGCATTGCATGTGCACATGAGGGATGCTCTGCTGTATGCAACCAAAGTACAGGGACTGCTGTTTTTCAAGAAATACATCAGTATTCAGGAAGCAGGGAATTTTTGTTTAAAAAGACATGTTGGAGAACAGATAATTAGCTTAATTAACAAGTCACCGATTTTCTCTTCACTCGGAAGCACTTATTTTTTTACATTTGCATATTAAAATTGTTTATTGCTTTCAAGGACATAGAGGCGGAGCCCTCCTTCGGGACAACATGCACACATCACATCCAGTTGAGTGTATAAACTGCAGCAGGTTTGGAGTCAATTCAGGAATGAACTCAACAATTCCAATTCAAAGAAGGAAATTTAATTGGAATTGGAATTATACAACAATTAAAGGAAACAGAATTGAATTGAGGAAGAATTCCACTGAATTCTGTTTATTGCTGAGCATTTATTTGTCATTACATTTAAAGACATACATTTGAACTTTATTTATGATGATTTCCAAATATCAAGCAATGTAAGAAATAGAGCTGATCAAATGCAAGTAAATAAAAATGAGAACAGTACATTATGAATTAGTAATTGAATTGAACAGTGGTGATGACAATGATTCAATGACAAATGAATGCTCAGCAATAAATAGAATTCAGTGGAATTCTTCTTGAATTGAATTTCACTTCCTGTAATTCCAATTCAATTCCAGGAAGTGAATTGGAATTTGCCATTCATTCTCATTTCAGTTCATGAATGGCCCCAACCCTGAACTGCAGATTAAAGTATGGGATCAAACGCACACATTTGAAACATGACAGAACCACTTCTCACCTTCAGTGTAACGTTGAACAGCAAAATGTCTGATTTGTGCTGAATTTTAAGGAAGCTCTGCGCATTGAGCAGAGAAAAGCACTCCTACGAAAAAACACAAGAAAACAAGACCACACATCACCATTATCCAGCACAGACTCATTTAATAGGATTATATCAGGCTGAAAAACACATCATGTAAGCAAAGCAGCATGAACCTGCCATCAGCAAACCTCCTCCAGTGTTTCTAATGCAGATTTAAAAACAGTTGTTGCCAATTCAACCACAAACTGAATAATCAATTAAGTTTTTTTTCCATCTAAATTTTGTTCCGGAGAACATGCTAATGTTTTTTTGTGAATGAAAAGGTTGCACAGATGTTGGCATATAGACGTATAATCAGGTTAGTCAATGCTTCTACATCTTAAAAAAAGCATTTTCTTCATTGAGACATTGAGGACAAGGTATTTCTTTGCTATTACACAAGCATGTCAGAAGAGGGCTCTACTAACAACCTCAGTGCATGATTGTCCTGTTCACCTCAGAGGCAATATGCAACCAGGAATAATATGAAGATAAATTCTGGTTCTAATACTGCAACTGTAACTTTTGCTACTACTCCTAAAGGTTTTACTTAGTGGGTTAACGTTTTACAGCAATAACCAACAGGAATCTTTCTCCTCTTTTCATGCAAAAACGAAACCAGAATTATTTCCTTGGAATCACGTATGATCACTTAATACTTGCTGTAGAATGTGCAGTGACTGAATAAACAGAGCTGGACTTCACATCAAATACATATGTCAACCTAAACATATGTCAACCTTACTCTCTGCTGAAAAGTGCTCAAAGAGGATAAGATTAAAGTTAATATCTTTGCTTGTGAAGCACTGCATCAGCATTGCACGCTATTGTTTTTTGCATCTGATTTGTTGTGCAAGCGAAGAACGACTGGATTGTGTTTAGAACACAAACACCATCTAAACTTTAAAGAATATTTGATGGAAAAGTGACTATTTTAAATGTAGAGCTTTTTTCAGTTTGTAAAATGGAATACATATAATACATTGTTCAGATTATAAACACATATTTCCATGACTGAACGACGGACCCTGCTCTCAAAATCACCCCATGCTTTGCTCTAGATGAACAAGCTGCCTCATTTGGCTCAGTTGTTCTGCATGAAAGCTGGAAATGTTACTGACTCATTCTCCAAATGCAGCTCCCCGGCTCACCATGAGGAGCCAGAGACCATTGTGTCTACGAGTCCAAGATTGAGGCTTATTGTTGGGAGATATCTGAAGCACTCAGCCTGGCAATCCCAAAGGGACAGTGGCAGGCCCAGCGGGACAGGAAGGGGATTATGCTGTTCTTTCTGCGGGTGAAAAGAAATACGGTCAAGCTCTTATGATGGGATCAGCAGAACCTGCGCTATCCTGACCCTGCACTTAGAGCCTAATGGGAAGAATAGTGTCAAAGGCTTAGAGAGTTGAATTTTATAAACAGCCCAAAAAAAATTTTTATTGGTCACTAGACAGATCCTGTACTTTCATATAATCTTACCATGACTTCCTGGCCTTGAGATACTAGAAGATGACCAGAGCCTAGAATATTTAGCTCCAGCTTGCCAGCGCTTTCACTGGACTCATAAATCTGAAAGAAACAAAAATTGCAAACTAGTTTAGAACAGAATGTAACAGGGAGTTAGAGTAAACTCTGTTTGAGCACCCAGAACACCATAGACATCAGTGACCCTGGACCACAAAACCAGTCCATTTTTTGTTGTTGGGATAAGACACTGTTTGGTTAAGATACTGAAAATCTGGAGAAAAAAAAAATCGAAATATTGAGAAAATCACCTTTAAAGTTGTCTTAATTAAGCACTTAACAATGCATGTTACTAATCACACATAACATATTGGTATATCTAATATTTTAATGATTTTTGGCATAAAAGAAAAATAGATCATTTTGAATGGTTTTGTGGACCAGTGTCATTTATAGCAACAATCCAAACAACAATCACAATAATTTAATGGATGAGCAAACAACACTTTTATTAGCAGTAACCTTAACATTAGCATTAGCCTATTAATAGTTAATGTTATCTTACCAACGTTTTCTTCTCATTACACATTTTTTTCGGAGTTTCGAAGAAACTACAGTAATTAATGATTAAAAACGAATGGCGTTTTCTTTTCCCCCCCACTCTGAGATATCTATACTGTATGAATAAGTTATAAAACGCAAATGTCCCGTTCTCCTTTCCGTTGAAGGCGGCAAGAGAAAACACAAGGGTTCGTGTCTCACCTTCCACGCGCATTTAACGTTACTACCTTCGGGGAGAAATCGACCGTAGCGTCGCAGTTTCCAAACAGAACCGGAGAATGTTGTGTCTTTCGGATGTTGTCTGTGTGAAGAATCACTTTCCATGTTCGATTTTAGTTATTTTCCCGTAAATGAAGCGTGTAAAAAGGATGAAGAAAGGCGGAAGCTGATGAAGGGCTTATTGACGGTTAATATTTAAATCGCAAGTTGCTATCTTAACAGTAGTGCGCATGCGTCAAGATATATACTGCGTTTTAGTGTAAATTTGGTTTAATAATGTCACTGTATTTAATTAACAATTATAATTAGCAATTCGTTATAATTTGAGGAACTAGGTATTAAAACGCCAACATAAAGCTGTGGCTTAATTCGTAAATCTAAAGTTATTTTCCTCTGGGTTACTGACTAAGTTACAGGTCGCTATCGCAATAAGTAACGTTAATCTTACAGTGTCGAAAAGCACCTCTAAATGTTGGTTTTGTGTGTAAAATGAAAAATTCGTGAAGAAAACCGAGTTAAAGGTTAGTTATAGTCAAACCAAAAATGTTTTTAGACACTTTAAATTTTTCTCACATTATCACTAGTTTATTCACTGTCGTTAGAAAAAGGTAATAACAAATGACAAACAAATGAGTTAAACTGTCAGTACAAATGCATGTTGATAATGTCAGATTGATAGAAGTGTCAAATTAAATTTTTGATCCCAATTTTTTTTTTTATCAATTTTTCTAGAATTCCTCTGTATAAAGAGTTTTGGGGTATAATGTCAGCTTATTTTGTTATCACTTAAATAAATTAACTATAGTGTCCTGCACCCGCTAGTAAAATATATTTTACAAAAATATTTGGTGTCTGAATAATTTTTGGTTTGACTGTAGGTGTCTGGGACCTGACTGACACTGAGTGGGTGGGCTGAGCTGCCGCTCTCGCTTCTATGGCAACCCGACAGATCAGCATCACCATGAATATTCACAGGATCAGAGCTACTCGGGACGCGGCGGAAGGCGGTGATGTGGGCAACTCGATCGCGGGCGTTTTCTTGTGATTGACAGCCGACGGGGATCCTGAGGGTCCGTGACCTCCGCGCTATTCCTCAGACATTATACGTGCTCGCAGAGCAACACAGTCAGTGCCTTGAAGCTGGAGACCACTGGATCAGGCGAATTTGGGCAGCCAGGTAGCCTAATGCGCCGTGGCATGTGCTTGAGCGAAAGACAGGTGGGTTTGACCCTTCAGACTATTCGGGTTGTGGTGCACAAGGATTTGTGGCAATAATTACACCCGAACTGGAATTGTTTGTCATTGAATTGATCGTGCACCCGTCTCAATGTCATAATGGACAGGTTGCATTCGTCCATGCGTAAAAGGCTCTACAGTTTGCCACAGCACATCGGGCAGAAAGGGTCTATCATGAGTGATGCAGAAGACGCTGACAAGGACACCCGGAGGAAGAGCATCCGGATGAAGCCCCTGCCTTCGCCGACCTCCGCCGGAGCCCTCAGGGAGACCAGAAGCGGAGAGTCCGTGATCATGGAGACGGACATCGGGAGACCTGTGAAGACTAGCTCCAACGGGGACTGCCGGAGGTTCAGAGGCAGTTTTTCTTCCATCACCAGTCGGCACGTCCACGACTCGGATGAAGCTGAGGAGAGACGTCTGATCACGGAGGGAGAAGTCACTCCGAGCGAGGAGAGCCCTCCAGGAGCCGCTGGTGGCGGCGCGGAGCCCGGCGGCGGGGGAGAGGATGCCGCCGGTGCGAGCCAGCAGCAGCAACCGGGCGTCCCGGATCAGCAACCTGGCTTTATAAAGCTGGAGGGCATCGATCAGATCCTGCCTGACGACGAGAGGTACTATCAAGCGGGCTTCATGCACAGGCAGTTCGGGGCGATGCTGCAGCCCGGGGTCAACAAGTTTTCCCTGAGGATGTTTGGGAGCGAGAAGGCGGTGGAACGGGAGCAAGAACGGGTCAAATCCGCCGGCTTCTGGATTATTCACCCCTACAGTGATTTCAGGTAACCCAATATAATGTAGACTGACCCCAAACAGCAAAATAGCATTTAATGAGGATTTAATTTGTATTTTCTAATTATTTATTAGAAACGAATAGTGTCTTTTTAATAATGTCAATTATTTTTTTTTTTATTAAAAAAGTTTTTTATTGTCATCCATGGTAAAAAAAAAAAAAAAAGATTCTTTAGATTCTTGTTCTAAGAAAAGTATTTTTTTTTCAAGAAATGATCAACTGATCAAATCAAAAATGCTTCACTGCTGCTAAGGTTTATTTTTAATAAGAGTGCAACTAAATATTTTTAAAGATGTATCAGTGATTTTAATGTTTTGAAACAGTTACAGTTATACATATTTCACTTCACAAAATATCAGGTTTCATTAAAAGTCAAATGCCACTGGCAAATTGGCAGCCAAAAAAGTCATTTCATTTCTGTTTTGTTTGTTGTCTTCTTCCAAAAGTGCAATTTTGCAACATAGGAGGCAAAAGCTCTCCCACCTGACAGTAGAAGTGCATTAGCTGCTTGAATTTTACATGAAATCCAGACACTCTCTCTCTCTTTATTAATTAAGACGTGTCCTTGGGGATGACATTGACTCTATATGTTTGATATGCTCATATTCACAGGTTTGTGCATATTTGCCTCAGGCTTTATTTGTGATTATTTGAGTGCATGAAACTGTAATCATGCTGTGATCATAACACCTTCAAAAAAAATCTAACATTAGTTAATTTCTAATTATCTGCCATCTAACCGGCCAAATGCTTATTCACAAACACTGTGTGTCATGGATGTCTGTGATTGGGTTGAATTTACACACTGTTTTCATTCATGAAACGGTAGGGTAACATGTGCGACACAGCGTTAACCGCTAACCCAACCCCCTCCGGAGACACAAATGCTGTTTGCCTTGTTTACCTATTGATCCCGAGATGATGCTTTTATTCTGTTCGACATTATGAGATTGCAGCGTTGTTCCTGGAGGATATGAAAGGCTGTGTGGGAATAGACTGATAGAATATGAGGTTGCTGTGTGTGTGTGTGTGTGTGTGTCAATGCTGAGAGAGGAAGTTTGCTTGTTAACACTTTACCTAGTATTTGACACATTTACTCTTTCTCTCTCTATCTGTATACATACATATATATGCATTATATATATTTATAATATTTTTATTGCATTAAATATACCTTGCAAGGTTTTGTATTATTTATTAATTAATGAACAATCGTAACCACATAAAAAAAAAATGTATTACTTATTATACTTATTATGCATTTTAACTTTGGTTACAGTTATTTATGAAAAAATATAACATTGTACATTATAAATAGATTTTATGCCTCATACATGAGGGCTCTTGCTTATTGTTTCATTGTCATTGCAGAACATTTTGAAGAACCTCTCCTCAGCTTATTATAGGTAATCTTCCTGTCTTCTGCAGCTATAGTGTCTCATTTGTTCACCTGAGATGCTTATTAGAGGCAGCACTGTCAATGACCTCGAACCTGGTTTCTTTGAAAACACCGAATGAGATTGTGAATGAGAATTCAGAGCTTACGTGGAGGGGAAGATAATTACGGAAAAGACCTGTGTAAAGATTCATGTTTTATCTTTCATAGAAAAAAATAAAAAGCATAAAATTAGTGAGAGATTTAGCATTTTTGCATCAACTGTTCCTTTAAGTGCACTGTATTACAGCTCTTTTATGGCATGTGGGTATTCTCACATTGTTGCTGTGGCACAGATAATGATATCGTTGCTTCTCTCCCTTTGAACACAATAGACTGAATTTCCAGCGCTGATTACAGGCATAATCTCCTCCTGCATATACCTCCGTAATTACCACAGCAAGGTCACACACCAGAGCATTGTTACTGGCGATAAAGGCCACACAGCATACTTAAGACTGAGCCTTGGATATTTCAGTGACCCCTATTCGTTCTGTAGCAACACACAAATAGCATTATTATTTGTGTGTATTAAATAACAGTAGCTCGAAGAACAGCAAGGGACGTGACACAATATTGCATTAGGTTTTAAAATTAATATAGTTTATTTAATAATTAAAACATTTAAATAATCATTTAATATTTTAAAAAGTTTTTTTATTTCATGAACATTATTAATTCTCTTAAATGCTAAAAAAACTTTCAAAACTATAGATATTGCATGAGAAATAAAAATAAATATCAAAGCAATGTTTAATATTTAATTCAGCTGGAAAATTAATATTATTAATTTGTTTATTATACACATTGTTCATTCTGCTTTGCACACTGTAATAGGATTCAACATAGTAAAAAGTGCGTCAGAAATAAAAATAACATTAAAAGGAGAGAAATACTTAACTTCATTTGTTCATTTACTGTTTTTTACACAGAGCTGAAGTGCTGTGCATACTTTAAAATAATGCTTGGCCAGACTAACTTTGCTCACGAAAAGAATGTAGCGTCAAAGGAAGTATGGGCGGGCCCAGGCTAGTGATGCCTTGCAGTTGAATTAAACCAGCAGCACTTTTGCCACTTTAAAATGCTGTCTAGGTAGGCAGCTAACTACTATAGGTTTTGCAACAGAGCTTCTCCGGTCTCTCCTCTATGGCATCAGCACATTCCTTTCACAATACACTCATCCTCACTTCCAAAATCCTCTTCTGTGCAGCGTGTCATCCACCATATATTTATCTTGTCATGCTCTTAAAGTACTTGCAGTATAAGTTCCCAAGTCATTGAGCAGAGACAGATTTGCCCTGGCTTCCTCTCTTAACTGGTCTCCACAGGAAATGACAAATAAAGGAAGTTTTGTGTTTTCACTTGCATCGGTGTTTGCCATTGCATAATGGATGTAATTAGTGTTTTGCCGTATACATAAAAATGAACCTGTTTTAGCCGCACTTAAACCCGGCGACTCTGTGATTATGGAACCTGTAATTAAAATCCTCCATGTCTCCATCCATCCGTATGCACAGATTTATCCGTATCACTGTAATTTGGTCATTCAATTGATGCCTTCGCCTCTTCGCCAGTTCACATATTACTGATCAGCACAGATCAGACATTCGCCGACTCTAATGAGTGAGATCCACTCGGCGCTGACCGCACACCTCATAAGAGACAGTGACCACAGTAATTGAAATGTCAAGGAGTGCTGCGTCTGAGCTGTGAGCTTCAGCCTTTTGTATTGACCTAGAGAAAATGCTTCAGAGCGAGGATTTCTTAGATCTGAGGTGTGCATTTCATAACAACAACAGAGGAAATCCAAATATCTGCCAAGAGCGTTTCTGGGTTATGTTTATTTATTTAAAGCGGTCATCAGATGCAAAATTCACTTTACAAGTTGTTTGAACATAAATATGTTGGAAGGTGTGCACACATCCATCCGAAATGATAAAAATCCACCTGTTTTTTTTTTAAAAACCTCTTTCTCATATCAGGCTGTTCTAAAAATCTTGTCAGAATGACGTAGTTCGGCACAGACCCCTCCCACGATAGTCGATTGACAAGGTCGTCAATTTTTTTAATGAATCTTTGCAAATCGCCTTTCCTAATTGCGTGCTAGTCAGCCCGTAGATTTTTACAGTCTGCTCATCACTCCACAGAAGAGGGGGTGGGGTCAGCAGAGCTCATTAGCATTTAAAGCAATTTGAACTAGAATAGCTTGAAGAAAACAGAGCTGATTATACCATTGAGATATTTTAACCAAAGTATGTTATAGGCTTTTGATTAAAACCCTAAAGATTCATATCAGCTTGTGTAAAACGGGCATCCGATGGATGATCCGAAAAATAAGAAATGCATTGAAGACATTGTTTAATTTAAAATGAATATGGGTTATTTTGCGATACTTAAACTTATTTAATAATATTATGATGCCAATTTAAAGCTGCAGTCCAAAAGTTTTGTTATTAATTTGTGCTGTGAATATAAATGATGGTGATCATCAGCAGGAAGGAAGAGCTTGTGTGGCTTCATTTCGGAGATGCTGCTGCTTGTCACTTGAGGCTTCAGGCATTATCGTCTCAGATATTGAATAATATGAGTAGTGCAGGACAGGAAGAGACAGAGTCGATGTTTTCTGAGAGCAAAAATGGCAGTATAATCAAATATAGTCAGATTTCCAACAATACAGTATTTCTTATCTTGCCTTTATCTTAGCTTTTAAATTGGAGAGGACGCCTTAGTTAAAAATTGATTTTTCTGTAGTGCCCTTTATTTTATGCATTACAGTATCTGCAGCATCTTTGTAATATTTATGCCTAAGTACATATAGATTTAGAGATTTAACATTTAGATTTTGTTAGTTTTAATACTGGCATGAGAAGTGAAGTTTGTTTTTACAGCAGTTCTTTTTTATTTATTTATTTTTTTAGTTGATGGTTAAAATTAGCATTCTGTGATTGTTTAGTCTCCATCATATAGGTTTCACACCTATATGACCAGGGATGTAAAATTTTGGGGGAATATGTATACGCTTGATAAAGAATGTGATAATAATAATTATTTATTTTTCATTATAGCTGTGGAACTAATTTCTTGTATTTCAAAATAAACCATCATGCCTTGGATGCATGCTTCTCATTAGCAGAATGGGAAAATGTTTGACGCATGTTGTGTTCCCAAATAGATGTTCAAGCAACACAAACTTTTGTTGGTGGAACAAAGACAGACACTGAAGCATTCTTCAAAATATCCTCCACCAAAGCATAGTCAGATAGGCTTGAGCGTAAGTAAATGATGACAGAATGATAATTTCTATGTAATTTATAACCCATTAGTTTTGCATTCATGTATTCTGGGGGTTAAAAGTGCAGTCTTGAGGCCTTTGAGAGATGTTTTTGTGCTGAAGATGTTGTTAATCCATCACAGTCTAACAAGCCAAATCTGTGAGTGCAATGGATATGAACAGTCATTAGGGGTTAATTTGGTCTGGTGAGTCTTTCCACTAATTCCACATCTAATGCTCATCTCTCTTTCTCACACATAAACTTCTCTTTCCATCCTTTTTTTCATCCTGCACAACCAGCCGCTCATCTCCCAAAAGGGACTTACCTTCACTGAAGAAAATAAGAAGGAAGTCATCTCTCGCTGGTTTATTTTCTCTCGCTATCTCTTTCTTCAGATCTGGTTGAATTCATTAAAGCAAAGTGGAGCAGCTTTAGAATACAGAATGCACATTAGAGTTTGATGTTTTCTCCAGATTCAGACAGCAGCAATGCTTTCTGGATAAAATGTTCTTTTGTCACAATTTTGCATCGTTTTCTTCATCAGTTCTTCACAGGGTTGGTTTTATTCCAGTAGAGATGTCAGTGCATAGGGCTATGTGATTTTGTACTGTAATAAGAGACTGAACCAAACCAATGTGATCAGAACACTTAAACAATTAAAAAAAAATTTAATAGTCTTATTATCTTGCTTACTCTTTTTCTTCCAGTGTATAAAATCAGCTTTTAATTTTTCTTCATGTCATCTGCATGACCTTAAATCTACATTGTCCCCCATTTTGTATAATAAATTATACTATATAACATAAAACAGCACCTTCAGTTAAACAGCTTCATTTTCAACTTTTTTTTTCTTTTGATGCACTGACCCAAATATTATATTATTGCTAAAATATATAAACAGGTGTCACGCCGTCCGTCGTTCCATGTGTCTTTGTTGTGTTTTGTTTTCATTGTGTCTCCTTGCCCATGTGTCTCATTT
>JAUYWG010000055.1:18694878-18708706 GCA_034779775.1 Enteromius afrohamiltoni | reverse complement strand
ATATTTTTTTTTTTTTAAATTCTATATTTTAAACATTATTTTAATTTAATTTAATAATTTAATTTTTTAGTATTTATTTTAATTATTTATTCATTAAATTTTCTCCATATTTGCATAGAACTTAAAGCACTCTTTTTGGGTCAGTTTGAAAACCCCTTAAAAGCACCTGATCAGATGATTTGGCACTTAAGATCTGTTGAAGTGTTTCTGTGTTCAGTGATATTGTTTTAGGTGATGTTATGTGTGTTTAATGGTTCTGTTTTTCTGCTTATTTTGGATGGTTAACAAACCAGAGTGTGTTATTTTTTCATGCTCTTCCTGAAAAACAAACCAGTGAAACAACCAGATGTAGTTTTGCCTCAGATCTGTGGTTTTTATAGAAACAGCTCGACTCGAAATGAAAGTTCTGACATTTTTCCTGCATGTTTTGAGACGCTTTTCATGAACTCTTGCATCTTGCAACACTTTATACTTTTAAAAAAGGTTTTGCATGAAGATACACCAGAATGCATCAGATTTCAGAGTAAATGTCAGATGTGTAATGAGAAGTTTTTTTCACTTGTGCCTGTAATTCTTGTTTATCAATCATTTACCAGTGACAGGGTCAACCTGACATCCCATAAATGACCGTTCAGTTGGACATCATTACAGAGGACAACAACACTGATGAGACTTGAAATGAAGCAGTTTGCATAGTCTAATGTGTGTTTTTGTTTCCCTCTGTATATAACATGTCCATGTGCTTCTGTTGTGTGGTTATTTCTGTCCTGTAGCTGGCTGAGAGATGTCCGACAGCTCCAGTGACACGGAGTCGTCCTGCGGGTGGACAGTCATTAGTAATGAGGTGAATCATGTTTTATTGCTTGGAATGTTACCCATCAGGTTTACATGTAATCTGAAAAATGCTTTTTAGAGTTATTCTTTTACAGTCCTCTGCTGGGTGAAGAGCACATATAGGTCATATTCTACTCCTAAATCTTAAAATAGAAAAATGCTTTAATAAATGAGCCTGTTATAAGCCTTTAAAAAAGTATTTCTGCTTTATTTTTATGAGCTAATTTTCACATTTTTGATAGTCATTAGATATATATATATATAAACAATGTCATACTTGTATAATATTTTTTTTCCATTACAATGAAGCACATTTGCATATTTTTGATTTTTTGATATTTTTGATGGGCTATACTCTATGTGTGTGTGTGTGTGTGTGTGTGTGATACAGGGTTCGGATATTGAAACGCTGGGGCCTGATAACGCCGGAGAGTGTGAGGATGGAGAGGTCAGCCATGCTCCAGATGCACTTGATGGTGAGGATGTCATTCTAAATGAATAAAGACAAAACTATTTTATGTTGTTAGTTGTATAGGTTTTGTGGCATGAATGATCAGCATGCGGTATTAATGCGTGGTTAATCATGTGTGGCACAATGCAACACATGAAGGATGAATGTATTGTGTAAATCCAGAAGTGGCCAAGCAAGTTTGAAATATTTGAGCTTGTTTTTTCAGCCAAGCAGGGTGAGGAGAGTTTGGGAGAGTCTTTACTAGATGTCACACTGAGAGATGAGGTGGAGGCGGAACCGGCTCGAGAGGTGCGGTTAAACCTGTAAATGATCTCCTGGCATGTGTTATTGTTCTGCAGAGAGGAATGCTACAGTAATCCGGCTTAAAGAAGTGCCAATTTTGTTTTCTTGCAGGCGGGTGGAGAAGAACATGTGATCCTTTGCTCCTCCAGTGAGAACTCTGACATCATCATGCTGGCTGACTCCCGGGAGGCGGAGACTGACTCGTGGGAGGAGCCTGTTGCTAAGGAGATGGAGGACGCAGGAAGAGAGGAGCTCGATCTCGGTACCTCGCTGAGCAGCCAGTACACGTTTAGAGGGTCGGAGACGAGTGAGTGGGAAACGCGTTTTCATGCATTTAAACATACTGCAATGTTAGAATCAGCCATGGGATCTTTTTAATCCTGACTTTGTGAATGAAAAAAAGTGAATTGGTATTGATCGCAGATTAAGTTTAATTGAGAATGCTGATGGCAGAGTTCGGGTTTGGGATACATGATCAATTGAAATCTGATAAACAAAATCCCAATAAAGCTTAGTGCAGTTATCAAATGATGAAGTCGGCAATATAATGCAATGATATTTAAATAAAAATTCACACTTCCCATGATTCTCTTTTGTATATGCATCGATTATACATATATTTGTCAATAAGTGAGAAGCAGAGAAAGAAAGAAAAATGTGCACAATGCATTTATTTTAGCACTGTCAAAAAAAAATTTAATCGCATCCAAAAGAACATTTTTAGTAGATATGTATGTGTACTGTGTATATTTATTATAAATATATATGTAATGTATACACACACAGACATGCATGCATGTACATATATCTCAAAGAAATATGTTTTATATGTTAAATATAATATAAATTATATGAATATAGGCATTTGAATATTTTCAAAATATAAACTGTATGTGTGTGTGTGTGTGTATACATAATAAATCTAGACAGAAATCATTGCGATTGTTCACAATTACTTTGAAAACGCTAATTTCTTTTCTCCTGACCAAAAATCACTTGGATGCACATTACAAAAATGAAAAGAGGAGGTTTCTAGGTGAACTAGAAGGTGCTGTGACCTCTAACGTCTGTTTCCCATCTGTCATTTGCGTTTAGCCTGTAAACGCTGGGTGAATTCCCAAGCCGTTTGTAAAGGGTGTCGGGAAAGTTTCAGAATTTCTTAGAAACTTTCCCTAGAATGCCTAGTGTTTCCATTTTATGGATGTATCTCATGAAGAAATGTTTTGGCTTGTATTCCACCATATTTTAGAAATTACATTTTGTAGTTAGGGATGCAGTAAAATAAATATTATAGGCCTAAAACGAAACAAAAATTCTGTATGCACTTTGTAAATGCTTTGTTATTATTATTTTTTATTTTATCTAATAACGTTAAGTCATTTTTTAAGACTTTTTTTTATTTAACTCAATTTTATTAAAAAAAAACACAGGTCAATGAATAACCACAGTTTAATTGAAAGTAAAAATATATTAGTATTAAATATCAATTTATTATTTTTGTTCAGTTCAGTGCAACAGCACAGTAGCAGTTCTGACTTTTTGCAAGATATAAACTCAATTAAATATTGATATAAATTTGCACTTTTAAAAAAAATTATAATTCATAATAAAAAAAATGCAATTATTTTAATTATTTAAAAAAATGTTTTATTCTGTGGCAAAAATAAATTGCCGTGCGTTGCTACATATAAATCAAAAATCAATAAAAAAAGCAATGATATATAGCCTAAGTGCTTTGACAAGTCTCAGTTAGCACAATTATATAATAAATAAAAACCGATGGAATAAAAACACTTTTTAGCTTTTTGTTAATTGTATAATATATATAAAAAAATAAATAGATAGAATACAAAAATAGTAGAGAAGTTAGCGTTCATTTTTTAAATTATTTTTAAAGTAACAAGTGAACAATAAATGAAAAAAATATATATAATTAACTGCTAATATTAAGTAACTGCATGGGGTAGGGTTAGTATTTCCATACCTAGTTGTTTTAATTACTACAATAAATGTATGTACACGAGGAGCAGGACTACAATAATTCATTTTGATTTAGAGTTTAAATATGAGCCAGACATTTGAATTCATTTCATTTTCACATTGGCATGATTACACACACCGGTCTCTCTCCCGGAGCGACAGCAGGCTGGTGTTGGAGCGGATGGGGATTTTCCAGGACGCTGTGGGAATATGGCAGCCATCTGCACAGCTCTCTGTCTCTCTCAGGTGTGAGCGTGTTGTGACCAGCATGCTGATAAAGCTCTGAGGAGCACCAGTGTTTGTGAACCATGTGGCGAAAATAGGTTCTGCCACCTTAACTGGCTGATGAAACGCCCTGCCAATGGCCGTGAGAGGAAATGGCACGTGTAAAGTCCCGATGATGTGTTTGTTTGACCTACATTCTTGTGTGTTGCCATAAATCCACATCAACTAGACAGTGAGCTAATTAGTGTTCTGTCAGCTCAACCAGAGGAGTTTCACCTGAGATTTGGAGCCAGATGAGTTAGCATCATGTCCAGTATACCTAAAAGACGTATGTTTTTTTTTTTTCCTTAAAGGGATAGTTCACCCAAAAATGAAAATTCTGTCATCCTTTACTCACCCTCGAGTTGTTCCAAACCTGGATGAATTTCTTTGTTCTGAACACAAAGGGAAGATATTTTGAAAAACTGTTTTGGTCACCCTTGACTTTCATAGTAGGACAACAGTTGTACTATATATGCCTAATATAGACTTATTTAATATTCATCTGTGATTCTAGGTTTCTTTAGGTGTTTTTTCAGTATGCCGAAGTCATTTCCTCCCTCTGTATGAAGTATATCCCTTAGGGCTGACAGAGTAGGTTGTTAGAGAATACAAAGCAGACGCTGACAAAGCTGTAGGCCTGCAGCTGTGTTTTTAGAGCAGTCATGTGCTGGTTTAGTCGATTAGCTTGTTACACTAGCGTAAACAGCTCTGTTTTCCTGTGCTGCATTGTGGCATGCAAAATGTGTGTGTGTGCGTGTTGCAGATTTTGCTATCTGTTGCCTAAAAGTATGATAAAACCTCACTAACTTACAATGCAGATCTTTTATTGAGTCCCTGTGACAAGTTTGGCTTTGTAAAGGGACTAAATAATAAACCTGTGACAACACAACCCCTTATAGTTCTATCCATCTATCTGCATGTCCATTTAATCTAGAGCAATGTATATTTGATTAAATATCGTGCTGTATTTTTATTAACTTATTGCTATTTCTTTATTTCATTGTGTATTCATTCAGTTGTTGCATATCCATTCATCTGTTATTTCTTTATTTATTGCTATTTTTACAGTTTGGTATTTATTTATTGATATTGCTAGTGACTGCTGTTTTTATTCATTTATTTATTTCACAACAGCCTTGATTTAAAAACAGCAGACATCAATGGGACGTCATCACTGTGTGCGTGTGTGTGTGTGCATTAATTCCTCTGGGTTGTGTGTGTTTTTATTCAGTTTTCCCCGCGGATCAGCCGGTGCAGCGAGACGGCAGTAACAGCAGCAGTGAGGATGAGGAGGGTGAGATGAAGGCCAGTCCTGTGGTGAGGAGGCGCAGAGTGAGGAGGAGCACCACCGGGTCGGACCCTGGAGAGCCACCGGAGCCCCAGCGGATACAGAAGGAGGTGCTGCGGCGCAAAACACCCCAGCGCTTGCTTAATACAAATCAGACAGAGATTAGACACAATATAAAAAATGACAACATTTTTAGTCAAATTTTTACATTGTTATAAAATAATAAAAAATAAATATATAAGATAAATCGCATAAATGCGTGTGTGTATATATATATATAAAGAGAGAGAGAAATGCATAACACTAAAATAAATTATTTGGTTTTATTTCATCAATGATAAAATTGACAAAAAAATGTAGTTTTAGTTAACTGTAATAATCTTGTTTACACCTTGGATAACATTTTTATTCAATAATATAATGATAATGAAAAGTGGCGCTTCGGACAATATTTGCATGAATCCTTTTTAATTTGTGATAATTTTGCACTGATAAGAGATTTAAAAAAATAAAAAAACATATCTTATTACATAAACGGTTTTTGATTCATCAAAATATCAGCAGCTATAACAGCTCTGCATGATCTGGGCGCCTTCGCTGTCAGTTTATTCACACATTGACTTGATATATTTCTCCAAGCCTCCTGAAGGATTGTCCAAAGATGATTCACACTGACTGGACACTTCTTACGGACATCACAGTCCACTTCCTCCCATAGTAGCTCAACTTTAACATGTATCTATTGCCATTATTGTGTAATCAAAACGAAAGTGATTATTGCTGGTCTCTAATGATAAGGTCAAGTTACTTTATTGTACAGTATTTAGGATTTATGCTGATATCATCCAAAACCACACTTTACCAGGGCTGTTTCCAAACTTTTAGAGGGCAGTATATCATTTAAAAATGCAAAAAATGAATGTAGAATTAAAAATACCTTTAAACGAGGCACATATGCAATGCATTGCGGATCTGTTTTTTGTCCTACATTCCTGACCCTATCCTTTCTGATGCAAACAAAACCCTTATTAATGTATTGCAACACCAACATTAACAGTGCATGTTCTGAACTGGAGCTTGTGTGTTTCTTCATCAGGTGATTGAGGAGACAGGAGCTCTTCCAGACGGCCGTGCTGCTCGGCGGGATCAGGGTCCTGTCAGCGGCACCCTGAACAAATGCATTCTACTAGCGCTGCTCATCGCCATCAGCATGGGCTTCGGACATTTCTATGGTCAGCAGGAACGTCACGTCTCCTTATTAAATGATTCATTAAAGTCAAACTTTTAGGTTGAGTATTACTGTGCAAGCAAATCAAGCTTTATTTATATAGCACCTCCTAAGATAAAGGCATGTGCAGAAAACATGCTGTTATCAGATAGGAAACTGCACATCTAGATTGTAATATTTCCTATTGAACCAGAATGTGTGTGTGTTCAAAGGCACAGTCCAGATTCAGGAGAGGCAGAAGTTTGTGGAAAAGAGTCGCATAAATGAGCTGGAAGCTCCGTTTCAGAGAAAGCTGGACGTTGTAAGTAAAGTTTGTCTGTCACAAACCAATAGAAACCATACTCCTGATAGAAAACTGTTTGGTTACTTGGATTCAAACAGGGATAAAATGAGCATTCAACTAAAGTTTGAATCCAGTTTCTACAAACAGCTGTTCTTTTTGGTTTCTTTGTTTTTTAATTGATGAACGTTGCTTCAGCTTCAGTCTTTTGAACTTTCTGTTGATCAAAGAATCCTGAAAAATTAAATGTATCACCATTTTCACAAAAACATTGGCCAGTGTTCAACATCGATAATAATCAAAAATGTTTCTTGAGCAGCAAAATCAGCATATTAGAATGATTTTTGAAGGATCATGTGACACCGAAGACTGGAGTAATGATGCTGAAAATCAATAGATTTTTGCAACATACTAAAGATATAACATGTAAAGACAAGCCCTTCAAGGGAACAAAGTATAAAACAAGAATTGCATACATTTAGGCTAGAAAGATAAAAAACTTACTTAAACTTAAAAATGAGAACAAAACAAAAAATAATAGGGTTTCATTTTCAGGTGTATTTAGTAAGAGCATTCAAAACACATATAAAAATAAAATACTGTATAGATTGATTCTTGCTAAAGCAACTGTATTAAAGTTTCTCATTCAAGAGTGGTGAGTGATTTTTCTCTTTGTGTGTTTAGGTTTTTTTATGTTAAAGGAATAAGTTCACCCAAAAAGTGTTTTTTTGTTTTGTTTTGTTTTGATACCATTATTTACTCATTCAAAATTAGTTTTAAACCTGAAAGAGCTTTTTTCTTGTGCTGAACATAAATGCTATTTTTTATATATAAATATTTGTGTGTGTGTGTGTTCAGCACAAGAACAAAAATGCATACAGGTTTGGGACAATGTGTGAGAGAGTAAATAATGACAGATATTTTATGGTGAACTATCCCTTTAATGACAGTCGGCAGGATGTTTATTACTGCCCCTTTAAGACCGGCACACATCTAGGGGTGGGTGATGCCTCTTATTTTAATCGCCTCGTCGCACACCTCTACCTTGGTGACTACTTACTTTAGACTTACTTCAAACAGCAGAGTAGCTATTTATGGGCATCATTCTCACGTCAGTCTCCATGCGTTTAGGAAGTGGTTGAGAATCTCAGGGAAGACCTAGAGGAAAAGCAAGACTTGGTGATGTCCCTCATGAACGTCATGGATAAGATAACTAAAGAAAACCAGCATCTCAGAGTCACACAGGAAGAGTTACAGGTAACCTTCCTCCAAAAATTTCTCCTTCATGACCTCTCTGATTGTAGTTTATAATTTTTTATAAAAAAAATGTTGTTTTAGTCATTAAAAGGTATTCATTTTAGTTATTTGTGTTCATTTAAACTAAACTTGCTTGGGCAAATAGGGTTATTATAGTTAACTAAAACCTTTTTTTTTGTTCATTTAAATAAAATAAACATGAACTTAATTAAAATTTAATTAAAATGACAATTTTAAATTAAAAAGGATCAAATAAAAACATAAAAGTATATATATTACTAAAACAACACTGGCTCAAGTTAAATGTTTGCTTTATTGTAAGTAAGAAAAATGTTTTTATGGGTTTAGGTTTAATCAGCTTTAATAACTCTGCATATTCACCTTATTTTTAATGATAAGTTAAGATTTTTAACTATGTCTAAAAGGCTAATATTTGATGTATTTGAGGTCTGAGGTGTGGGAACGGTCAAAAGAGAGAGGGCAAATTTGGCATTTTAGCTCAGCGTTGCCATCTAATCAGCCAATATTGTCTTAAACAGCACTTTTTGGGATTTTGACAAAATGTATGAAATCTTGATTTTTTTTTTTCCTTTGTTAAAAATGACCCTGGACCAGTTTTAAACAGCACGGGTAATATTTGTAGCAATTTCAAATTTATTGACTATTTTATGCCAGATATTAAGCGAAGATCATGCTTCATTAAGTTGCTTTGTAACAGCCAAATATTGTCCTGTCCTATCCTATCTTAATTTTAAGAAATTGACCCGGGTTCGGGGTTACATATAAGGTCATAAAAAATATTTAAACATTTTTCCCCAGGCGTACCTCTTCTTGCATCTGAACTTGCTTCTGCATTCAAAAATAAGTTGGATAGTTGAACTGGCCATGTTAACAGTTTGTCTTTCTGTTTAACAAAAAACACAGGCCAAAAGACAAGCTTTATACGTGCAACTGGCGCAAACCAAAAGTGAAATGGAGTCTCGGCAGAACGACTTGACCAAGGAGAACCAGCGCCTTAAAGACTCTCTGGAGCAAGAAGAGGCGTCTCTGTCGGCTCTTCAGGAGGAGCTGAGGCATCTGCGGGGACAGATACGAGAGCTGGAGGAGAGAGGAGCCGGGGCCGACTTCATCATGTCCGAGAACCAGCGACTCAAGGGCCACTTACAGGAGGAGAAACAGAAAGTGCGCAGCTTCATGAGCCAAAGAGAAGCGCTGATGCTTGAAGCCCAGGAGCTGCGGAGGGAGCTCGATAAAGAGCACAAGGAAACCGACAAGCTCAAAGAGGAACTGGAGAAGATGAGAAAAGAGGAATCGGAGGACTCCGAGACGGAAGAACTCCAAACGCGACTTCAGGAGCTCGAGAACAAGCTGAAGTTCGAGCAGCAGCGCTCCGATCTTTGGGAGAGACTGTATGTGGAGTCGAAGGAGGAACGAGCGAAGGGCGACCGGGATGTGAAGACCAAGATTCCCAAAGACGGCATGCTGGGAAAAGTAAAGGAAACCTTCGACGCCGTGAAGAACTCCACGAAGGAATTTGTGCACCATCACAAGGAGCAGATCAAGAAAGCCAAAGAGGCAGTGAAGGAGAACCTCCGCAAGTTTTCCGACTCCGTCAAATCGACGTTCAGGCATTTCAAAGACTCGGCTTCGAATGTCTTCAGTCATCGGAAGAGGTTTCACGACAACAAAGCTGAGCGTCACACGTTCCAGCAGGAGCAAGGAAACAAGCGCGCCGAAGACTGGCAGCCGCAGAAGCCTTTACACCGACATCCGCGCAAATCCACCCTCGACGCCGATCGCAACACGCGCAAACCTGGCGCTCAGAGACAGAAAGCACCACCCAAAGGCTGTTCTGGGGTGTTCGACTGCGCCTATCAGGAGTCCATGAGTCTGTTTAACAAGGCCACGGATCCCATTCGTGCAGACGAGTTCAACGAGCTCCTGCGCAGCTATTTACAGAAAGAAGTGGGCCACTTCCACCACTGGAGGGAGCTGGAGAGCTTCATCAATGAATTCTTCCATGACGGCGTCTTCATTCATGACCAGATGCTGTTTACCGACTTTGTCAGTGGTGTCGAGGACTACCTCGAGGAAATGGACGAATATCACAGCCTCAGCGACGATGTGTTTGAGGATCTAGATGACTACATTTACCGACACATATTTGGAGATACGTATTTAAAATACTTTGGGCCAAGGTAAGATGTTTTGTGGCATTGAAATAATCTTATTTGGAGCCTGTTTTACTTTTTTTTAATTTTTTTTTATTTACATGCGGCTTGATTTTATTCATCAGGGACCCCGCCCCTGTTTAACATTGCATGCTTAATTAGTTTTAATAATTTTATTGTTAAATTATGCAGTAATTGGTTTGTAACATTTCTACAATGCATTCACTATAGTTTACTAATGTTAGACTTGTTTATTTGGGAACCGTGTAATCCATAGACTGATTATTCATAGCATAGCAGTCATAAGTAGCACAGGTATATTTGTAGCAATTGCCAACAACACACTGTATGGGTCAAAATTATCCATTTTTTAAATGCAAAATATCACTAAGATATTAAGTAAATATCATGTTAACCTGAAGATTTATTTTTACATTTTCTGCCATAAATATATCACACCTTAATTTTTGATTAGTAATATGCATTTTTACACCCTCAGGTTCCAGATCCAGTGTGTGGATTAAACTTTATATTTATTTATTAATGTATTATTATTTCAGCAATCATTCATATTTTGAATCACCGTTTATTTTATGTATTTTATTTGCTTTTGCTATTTTTTTAATTCACCTTTTTATTATTTTTAATTTAAATTAAATGTAATTTATTTTATTTTATACATTTCATTTTATATTATTTATTTTTTTCTAATTTATTATTTCATTCCAATTAATTATAATTTTTTTATTAATACATTTTTATTTTTTAGTAAATTTATTTCTTCAACTTCAACTTTATTTCAGTTACTTGCCATGGCAACATTTTGAAAACTTTTATTTAGGTGTTTTAAGAATAGTTTTTCCATCTAAAATGTATATTTTATTTCAACAAAAAGCTTAGTTTTTAAGCTTTTCAGGAAAAAAAGCATTTAAACATAAAAAAAGAGTAATTGGGAAAACACTGTGTGTCCTCTGTGAATACCACGTGTACTTTAAGAGCACATTTATTGTATTTTTATCAAATTTTAATTATTCTGTTCCAAACGATAAAAACAGAAATCATTCATAATATATACTTGCATTAACATGCAACAGCTTAAATGCAAGGATCTGTATTTGAAAAATAATAAATTGGATAAAAATAATGTCCTCCATGGATACCAAAATGTATTGTATTATTTATTATTATGGTTTTTTTTTACAATGAAGGAACACAACTCATTCATAAAGATTTATATATATATATATATATATATATATATAGACCTATATTAAAGGATGCTATGAAATTCAATGGTGACAGAATTTTCATTATTGGGTGAATTATTCCTTTATAATGCAAAAGCTTGTCTAATAGCATGAGTAATTGCTGAGCTAGGATTGCTCAGTAATGCTTTCTTACTGTTTGTAATCATTTACACGCAGGCTGCATGTTCATAACCTTGTCTCTGTTGCTTCTCTGTCTGTAGGTCTGAGAAACAGTAGAGTCTGCATGTACACACACGTATGAGTCAACCACGCATGAGGCTTTGTGGCAAACCCTAAACACTGTCCTGTTTGTAAATTTGCAGTCGACCCTTCGAAGGGCCGGGGTCGAAGGGCAAGGCGTGGCGTCACTGCCAGCGGCAGCAGAGAAAGCAGCAGCCTCGTCCTCGCCCTCAAAGAGCCAAGAAATGGAGCCAATCGGGACGCGACCCCAACCGACAGTTTGCAGATGTCAAAATAGAGCTGGGTCCCATGCCCTTCGATCCCAAATATTAGAAGAAACATTTCAGTTCTTCTCTATAGTGCTCCCGTTTCGTTTGTTTTGCATTCGTTTCGTTTTGGAGAAGGTTCAAGAAAGCTTTGGATTCACATTTTCTGTGTTTTTTATTTTTGTTGTTGTTTGTAAATGTTTCGAATGCTGGTTGAATGATTTCTCTTTCTGCACTTTTAAGCAGCTTAGAATTCAATATTATTAGGTGTTGTTTTTGAGGCACATTTATGTTCCCATTCCCTGAAGTTACGGGAAAAGTATTGGAAATTGTTTTAACAAACGCGCAAATTATTTTGGATTGTTAACCGAAAAGGCACTTTGTTTTCTTGCGTTTTAATTAGTGCTGTCAAACAATTAATCTGTGTATTTATTATGCATATATAAATTCACACATACAGTATATATTTGTATATATTAATATAATTTATATTATATAAAATATATTTAATATATAAGCCCATTTCTGTTAGATATATACGTGTGTGTGTGTGTGTGTGTTTATATAAACGTAAGAAATATAAACAGTACATTATGTAGACAAAAACATCATCACGATTAATCGTTTGATTTTAATTAATTGCTTATGTTTCTAAACAAACAAAACTAGATCAGAACAGGAAGGAATGTTTAATTTGCTTAGGACCAAAATAAAATGCATTATATACTGAAATAATTTTTATCTCAAAAGTTCAGTAGTGTTGAAAGGACAATAAAAACTGCTCTTAATTATAAAGTGCACTTAAGTAATCTTAAATAAAACCAGTTTTATTTGAACATGCAGATCAGTAGAAGATATTATTTAAAATGAAGTTTGAACCTGCACTATTTCCCCTTCTTCTTGTCTGTGTGAATATCGGCTAAATGACATTCCTGTTTTGGCTGTAATGAAATTGAACACAAATGCACTTAAACTGCTTAATGTTGCACTTAAAACTTTAGAATAAAAGTCTTTCACTGCTTCGTTGATGATTGTCGTCCTGCTTTGAGCTAAAACGGATCTGCTCTGGAGTGTGAAACGAAAGAAACAATGTGACAAAACAAAACTCTCTCTCTCTCTCTATATATATTCAAAAATATTCAACTTTAATTTGTTTTCAGTGCAGATCCTCTGGTGTATATTAATATGTTCCTTCCCACCCGACCTTCAGGAAAGTGTGTGTGGAATATTTCAGCTTGTTTGGAGAATTGTTTTTTCTCCAGGAACGATGAAATCTCCTGGAAGAGAAAGAAACTTTGAAAGCATGATCAAGTTATTTCGATTGTTTGTGATTTTAAAATTCTGCTGTGGCCACTTTTGCAGGCAAGTACCATCTAGGTAAACATTTAGTGATGGGGATTTGACTGCGCTTGATTGTTTTGGCTCTTCTACCTTCTCCAGGCAGTCGAACAGCACTATATGTGAAGGTAACGTAGACTGAGATGGGAAGGATATTTGAAGCCAGTGAAGAGGGTTGGAGAAGAACACATCTGCTTCGTCCACATACTCCTTATTTCCCGTGAGGTCTGGTGGACACTCGAGGAACCGCAGTTTGAGGGGACAGTGCAGGTGACTGCCAAACAGAAAAAGAACAAGCCCTTTATTGCACATTTATAAAACCTTGAACATGCTGTTAAAGGAACACTACCCTTTTTTTTTTTTTTTTTTACAAAAGGGTAATTTTCAGTGTATATATATATATATTAGTAATCACCATCAATAAGTTTCAAATATCATTTAAAAGCTTAAAAAAAAAAAAAAACGGACATTGTGTTAAAATATAAATGGTAATTTAATACATTTTAGTGGTCTCCTCCTCTGTGGGTGGGGTCAAGTGTAAAATTACAAACACTTTTAAATTCCTTTTTTGGAAAGGTCTGAATCTCAAGATGATATATTTGGTGGTATTTTATGATATAAATAATATTGGCAGAAACTAAAACATTTGTGAAAGAAAAATGCATCAAAAAACATTCAGTGAAGTTTTGATGGCACCCGGTGGAATGGTTTGTGGTATAATGCCCTAAATAAAATCTT
>JAUYWG010000055.1:18643382-18681638 GCA_034779775.1 Enteromius afrohamiltoni | reverse complement strand
AGTGTGTATACACTGTAGTGCTGGTAAGGATTGCATACAACTTCATGTCTTAAATGGGCGAACTAACCCTTTAAATAGTATATTTCTATAATTTCAGCAGCGTGCAGATAATGCTGCTTGGTGTTCTTATGCCGGACACGCAAAGAAAATTAGGTTGTGATAACGAGAAAATGACTCTTGTTATGTCGAGATCACAAGAAAAATAAGACGGAAAAAATGATAATACATGACCGGTTAGAACTTCCGTACTTTTCAAAAGTTTAAGGTCAGTAAAAAAAAAAAACCTCTAACAGAAATTAATACTTTAAAAGCATTTATAAAAGCAGTGGTGGGCAGCAATTAATCGCATTTAAAATTGTGTAAATATTATAAATATACACAGTGCACATACAGTAGAAAGTATGTCTATATTCATATAATTTGTGATATATAAATATATCAATATTTAAAATAACACATTTGTCTTAAATGTGAGTGTATTTATGTGCACACACACATACTACAAAAACTTTTATTTTGTATTTAATTAATCAAGATTTTAATTGTTGCCAAGCACTAATAAAAAGTGACAGCATAGCTTAACATGGTTAAAAAAGATTGATATTTTGAACAAATGCTGTTCTTTTCAAGTTGGTGTTCATCAACGAATCCTGAAAAAAAGATTTACATCATCCAAAAAAGATTTCTAAAATTGATAACTGTAATAATAAATCAGCATAAGATTGATTTTTGAGGGACACTTAAGACTGAAGTGACAGCTGATGAAAATTCAGTTTTGCATTACAGCAACAAATTATATTTGAAAGTGTATTAATATAAAAAAACATTATTTTATATTAGAATAACATTTTGCAGAGTTGTTGTTGTTTGTTTTCTGTATTTTTGATCAAATAATAATAAAAAAAAAAAAATTAAAAGAGAGCGTCTTTAAAAGCATTACAAGCTTACAGATCCCAAACGTTTAAGTGTCTGTATGTGTACATATATGAGATGAACTTCAGAAAAGTCTCTGGACCGATCTGGGTGCTTGGGTCGGCCCCGGACGTTAAGCAGCTTATGGTCAGGATGATGTTTAGTGTGCTGCGTGAAAGAATGTGGCCATTTGTAAGAGTTTTTATGCTCTTTCTGCAGTCATATGATCAGCTTTAATACGGTCTGAGAACCCAGTCATCGACAGACGCTTTCCTCTTCCTGACTCTGAGAACGTGTCAAGACAAGGTGTGTATGAAGACATGATGAAGTCATAGTGCAGGTTTAGAAGCGCTCGTACTAAATGTTTTAGTCAAACTGGCACATAATTTCATCTCGCAAAGGAAGAGCCTTCATTGAGAAACTTTCATTGATCTTGTGAGATGTGCTGTCAAAGCTTACTGTAATTTCCAGGGGGTTCAAGCTTTGTGAGACCAGATTACAAAATGTTGACTTCTTCACAATAATAGAATAGAGAGAGAGAGAGAAAAGAAACATTGTGCTGACTTGACTTCAGCGCTTGTCACCAAATGTGTTAAAATACCTCAGCTCCAAGTTATTTTACTGACAGATAAAAATAGAGCATGACAGCATTTCAAAACCTGATAATGGTCGTCTCTAGTGCAAACTATGAGTTAAATATTACAGGTTATGAAAGCATTAATTTTTAACTGATGAATGTCTGTCGTACGCGTAATCTAGAGTGAAAAGAAACTTGAGATGACTAATGTGAGTGAAAATAAAAGCTATTGTATCGATGCATTCAAGTACGAAACGCTGCTGTTTTTTTGCTTCCTCGGTTAGGCTCCAGGATTTATGATCAATAACAGAAAAAAGAGGTTTCAGAAGCAAGTTTACAGTTCTAGAATAAAAAATGCAACACTTCAGCTGTTGTCAAATTCTTCTTTTTGTTTCCTGTTACTGAATCAGCACTGTTGCATCAGTGCTTTTCTCAGTTTTGTTTAGTTTAAGTTAAAGTACAAAAATAAGCTCAAATTTAATGGCTCTGTGTCATAGACAGGGCTTCGTCTGAACCAGGATTAGGCCATTGTTCCGTAAGGACATTTGAAATAATTGGTATGAACATGCCTTAGGGGAAAAAGCATTACTAGTGAGACAGAACAAAGGTACTGGCGTGTTTTAGGATTAGTCAGTGCTAGTTTATTTCAGTTTATACAGCTCAGATTTACATATTACTTTAGGACTAGGATTAAGTTAGTTCATGTCCCCCTCATGTCGACCTCAGTTCGTCTTCGGATCACAAATAAAGACATTTTAGATGATATCAGAGAGCCATCTGATCCTCCATAGACAGCAACACAACTGAAATGATCCCAGATCCAGAAATGTCTTAAAAGCATCAGTAAAGAGAATACTACTTTTGCACAAAGAAAACAAAAATAGCATATCATCAGCGTACCATTCTTCTACCGTGACTTAGGGTGCGTAATCTGCATCTGTTTGCATCTAGTAGAAACCATACGCTTTAAGTAGTGATACTCTCTAAAATGGCAGAAGACGTAAGTCACAGGAGAAGAATGGTATGCTGATAATATGCTATTGTTTTGTTTTCTTTCTGATCCACTAATGCCACATGGACTGTGTCTGGATCTGGGATCATTTCAGTTGTGTTGCTGTCTATGGAGGGGACGGATGGCTCTCCGATATGAATATCTTAATTTGTGTTCGGAAGATGAACAAATGTCTTCTGGGTTTCGAACGACATCAGGGCGAGTAATTATTGACCGAATTTCCATTTTTTGGTGAATTAACCCTTTAAGCCTGTGAACCCGGGGGAATAAAAAAACACAAGGCACAAGCAGCTTTAAAATTACAATTAAAAGCACATAGATTTGTTTGTTTCATTCTTTTAAAGAATGTTATTTATTAACACATCAATGGTTATTTACAGCTTTTTAATTAAGCTTATTTCTCGCAATTCAGTTTTTTTCAAATATGTATCTCTCAATTGCTTTTTTGTTTGTTTGTTTGTTTTTTAATTAAAAGGTAATTGCATTTTTTATCTCGCAAGTCTTTTTTTATTTCCATATGTCACAAATAAGACCTTTTATGTACTGTTTTTGATCAAAAATAGAAATAGTTTTTTATATATATATATATATATTCCATAGCCAAAAACAACATCAGAATTGTGAGAGATAAATGGGAAACATTGAAATTGCGACAGATAGAAACACAAGGAAAAATTACAAGGAATTTCAATGTTTTTTTTCCCTCTTCAGAGTTGCATGAAAAAGTCCCTCCCATCTGCATGAAGTCAAACCTAATAGCATGTGTTTGTCCGTCACAGGTCCTCGTTCAGCTCTCAGTATGTCTGATGGGGACTATGATTACCTCATCAAGTTCCTCGCTCTTGGGGACTCTGGGGTGGGAAAGACCAGCTTCTTATATCAGTACACAGACGGCAAATTCAACTCAAAATTCATCACCACAGTGGGAATAGACTTCCGAGAAAAACGAGTGGTGAGTGTTTTTAATACTGGCACTAAAATGACAAGTGAAGTATTTTCCATTTAGCAGTAACCTCATTTCTATGTTTAATGAGTGTTCAGCTGTGCTGTTTTTATAGTGCTATGCAAGGGTGCCGCTCTCACAGTCTCCCTGGTTCAGATGTTTCCTGCTTGATTTGTAATGCTTCGTTGTTGTTGGGTCCTGCTCTGAGCTTGCCGGACTGTAAAATCCCATGGTCCTTTTTAGCTTAACTTGTAACTGCACATGGAAACTTGCTCAGAGGTCAAGAGCGGTCATTCACGTGTAGATCACAGCCTCAGATGCAGGGAGATATACACACATTCATCTGAACACGGTCATGAATACTAGATGCAGGAAAAACACACGCAGAACGCTGCATCCCTGCGAAAGCAAACAGACACGCACAAAGTAATTATCCTCTTCCTGAATGCAATTCAGTGCCTGAGGCTGCTTAAACTGTTGGGAACACGCTTCAGCAAGAGACATAATGCTCATAATACACACCTTACAATACCACATGGATGGATGGATAGATATTCAGATAACTATTCAGATGAATAGATAAACGGATATACATTTAAATAGACAGATATTCTTTTTTTTAATATTTGCATTTAGTTTTTAGATATTTGTTTCTGATTGGAATAAATAATAACCATGATTTATTGATCATTATTATTTTGTTGTGTATTAAAAATCAAGTGCTTTTGTACTTTCGAACTGTAATATTTCTAAAATTCATTACTGGACCAAATATCAGTTTCTTGTTTTGTGTACTTCGTCTCACACTGAGGACTGTATACTAACAACAGTTCCCATGGCAACCAAAACTGACCAAACTTTGGCTTTGAGGAAACTGCATTGGCAGCTAGAGTTACGGAAGTGTGTGTGTTTTAGGGGAAAGATGAATGCAGGATCATATGGCCTTACAGAGCAGGGATCCCTCCTTAAGAACAAACACTTGAGCTCTTAAGACATCAAACAACGCTGACGTTTCAGAGCCAAACAATCACTAATGAGACTCTTCCAGCTCTCAGTCATCAAGTGTGCGTGTTTGACTGTGTGAAAAGTAAATTCGGGTTTCCTGGAACTGCATACCAAACCACCCCGCCAACACCTTAGCAACACCCTGGCAACCAAAACAGCAGTTTAACATTGTGGTGGCATGTTTTGCACGGGCAGACCTCAAGCTGCCTACAGAAAAGGGGCAGGATATTCATTATACAAAGTCTCAGAAATATCTGCTTTTGTCCTGTAAGGTGTACAAATCCAGTGGTCCTGATGGGACGGTCGGGAGAGGACAGAGGATTCACATCCAGCTCTGGGACACGGCCGGTCAGGAGAGGTCAGACGCAGACCAGCGCTGCTATATAATTCTGATGTCAAAGTTTTGGTATAATCGCATTCAAAGCTGCTGTAAATGATTCTGTAAACCTTTAGCCTTTTGTTTTTCTCTGTTTTCTCTGAATGCAGGTTTCGGAGTTTGACCACAGCGTTCTTCAGGGATGCCATGGGTTTCCTGTTGCTCTTTGACCTCACTAATGAGCAGAGCTTCCTTAACGTGCGAAACTGGATGAGTAAGTCCAAACTAATCGTCTAAGTGTGCACCGCTGATCTAGTTTTGATTCAATACAATTACTATTCATTATTAGTGTTTCTGTTTCCATATTTCATGAGCAGCTACTTGTATTTTCTTCAAAAAATTGTTTGATTGTTCTTGGCACAAATTTTCCTTCCTAGTTTAATTATTTATTTGTTTATTTTTTAATGATCAGTTTATTATAATATTAATATTAATAATTTTCTAATATTTATATTACATTTTATACTTGTACTTATACATCTTGTACTAGGAGAACTAAAACAAAATGAAAATATTTGTAATATACGTTTATACATTTTTTGGTTTTGCCTAGCAGTGTTTTTCCTACTACTCTACTACTACAACTACTATTAATAACAATAATAATAATAATAATAAGCATATTTATTTATTTTTTATTTTTAAATAATTGTATTTTTAACTATGGTTCCTGCTGATAGTAGTAATAATAATAATAAACAATAATAATAATTAAATGGTTTTAAAATAATAATTTAATATGAATTCTTAATATATATATATATTCTCTATATTATTTTTAATGTTGCCAAAAATAAAAATAATAATAATAGAAATAATACATAAAAATACCTATCATCACGTACTACTAGAACTAAAGCAAAATTAAAATATTTTTAACATATGTACATTTTTTTATTAGTTGAATCATTACCTAGAAGCTCAAGAGTATGTCCAACCACTACTGCAAAATAATCTTTATTATTTTAAATTATTTATATTTTTATAGCAACTAGTGGTTACCTAATCTACTACTATTTTTTCCTTAGTTTAATTTTTACCTAGCAGCTACTAGTACTACTACTAATAATGGTAAAATATTTAATATTATTTTTTGTGTGTCTTTACTTTTAACTAGCATTAATTTTATTTTTTAATTTATCATTATTCAGAAATAAATATATGTATTTAATAAGCAGTTTGGAGTGGTTGCCCAGCTAAAAAGTAATATTAACAACAGCAAAATAATACATTATTATATATTATAATTATTATTAATAGGTAAACCACTCGAAGCTGCTTGTTGTTGCAATGTCATGAATAATTTGTAATAAGTAATATTAATGGTTAACTGCGGGGATATCCCGTGCAGGTCAGCTGCAGACGCATGCATACTGCGAGAATCCAGACGTGGTTTTGTGCGGAAACAAATCAGACCTGGATGACCAGCGTGCGGTGAAAACAGAGAGTGCGAGAGAACTGGCCGAGAAATACGGGTAAGAAACACATCCGTCTCTGTGACCCTGACTGTCTCAAATCAATGCACTTCAGCACAGAAATACCTCACTATCATTCACTATCATATCAAAGCCCTCGCTGTTTGAGCAGCTTATTACAAGTTAGTTGTGACATGATCACATGACATTGATTTAGTTTATTAGATATTGAAACGGAGATGCATACAGGTAAGGGGGGATTTGTTTTAAAGACCTTTGCTTTACATGCTCATCTGTAGTTACTTTTACGGTATGCTTTTAGAATATATTTTATTACCCTGTATATCCAAAACTGTCATTGGCTGGTGTGTTGGAGTTGTTTCTGGGTGCGGGTGACCCTGAGGATGTTTGTATTGAGGGCCGTGTCTGTGGCGTGTTTGCCTAAGATGAGGGCAGCTCTCGTTAGATGTGACGCGTTAAGACTGCGGTATACCGAAAGACTAATATTGACTGTTCGTGTGAGTCTTCACTTTAACACTCACGTATTTTAAGAAGGTTTCTCTGTCATGATTACATAAAAATGATTTGCACTATTAATACAAATGCTGCATATCAAGCAGGCTCACTGTAAAAATATTTGTTTTACTGTCAGTAACGTCGACTGCGTTTGGGTCTAGTTCTCATCAGCGTTTGCTGTGACTCATCTGTTGAGTGTCATTCATATTCTGTAGACAGATCCTCGCATCTAAACTCACCCAGGTGTGTCTGTGTACAAACACTGATAATACATGGATGATTATCAGCATGATTTCTGAGTAATCATGGGACACTGGAGTAACGATGCTGAAAATTCAGCTTTAATCACAGGAATGTTCACAGAGAAAACAGCTTCTATGTATTTTCAATCGAGCATATGAGACTTATTTCAAAACATTCAAAAATCTCTAAATTTCTAAACTTGGCAAAGCTTAAACCAGGACTAGGCCTTTTTTAGATTAAGATATTTAAGCAACTTTTACAAAAATGCCTTAAATGAGCACAAATACAGGTGTGCATCTTGGAGCAGAACAATCACACTAACATATTTTATGATATGGCAAGATGTCATCTAATAATAATAATAATAATAAAAAGTGTTGCTGTTTTTATTATAAATAATTTAATAATTAAAGAATATATATTATAACAATACTGGATTTTTTCAAGATTTAGAATTTATTTAAGTTTATTATTGTTATTATTGTTAAATTTATTTTTAACTGCCAGTTTAGATTGAATATCTAATAATAGTAATAGCAACCATATATAATAATAATAATAATTGTCATTTTACATAAATGAAGAATGAAACAAAAAATTTATATTTTATGTTTAGAATTATTATTTTTTTATTTACTTATTTTTTTTAACTACCAGTTTAAATTGAATATATGAGCATATGGATATCTAATAATAGTAACAGTAACAATAATAATTGTTATACATAATTCAAGAATAAGACTAAATATTTAAAATAATTTTTAATTTAATTAAAATAATTTATTTACATTTAATTTATTTGTTATAAACTGTCAGTTTATAATAATAATTAAGAATATCTAATGATTATTATACCAATATTAATAACAATAATACGTCGTTCCATGTGATAGTGGAGGTTTCGCTTTTTTAAATTGTTTTTTTTTTTTTACCTTTTTAGTTGTTGCTCATCTAATAATAATAATAAATTGTTGTTATGCATAATTCAAGAGTAAGAACTAAAGGTAATAACAATAATTGTTTATATACAAAATTGAAGAATAAAAATAAATATTAATAATTTATTTGAATATCATTTATTTGTTTTTAACTGACAGTTTAGATTTGATATCTAATAAAAGTAAAAGCAATAATAATAATAATATATCTTCAATACAGATTGTGTAAAAGCACTGAAGATTATCAAATGGGAGAATAGAGTGATAGCAGTGTTTAATGACAGTCTCAAATCGATGATAATCACTAGAAATAAAGTATAACTATCTTCCAGCTAGCTATGGTCTTGCTTTACGAGAGCTTGTATTTTTGGCTGTTAATGTGATCATATAATTCACACAGAAAGAATTTGTCTACGAGACCGATTCATTTCCCAATCCCCGTGAGCTGCCCAATTAACGGCTGCTTTGAAAGTTAAGCAGCGAAATGATGCTGTGTTCTGTCACATGCGAGACGAGACAATCCCTTCTATGATAACGACGGATCATGGTAACTTCTACTTTTGTCTTTCGGCAGTGTCCCGTACTTCGAGACGAGCGCTGCGAATGGAGAAAATGTGAGTCGTGCCGTTGAGGTTCTGCTGGATCTGATCATGAAGCGCATGGAGAGGTGTGTGGACAAATCCTGGATCCCAGACGGGACGGTTCGTGCCAACGGCCACAGCAGCACTGACCTGACCGAGCCTCGCGACGCCGAGCAGAGCAAGTGCAGCTGCTAATGCCGTAAGAATCCTTCCAGACGAGGCTCTCTGATCCTCTTCATCAGCACTAGCATCAATCACACCTTGATTGAGCAGATGACGAGGACCAGAGACCCTGCGCTGCGTGGGTTTTTTCTCAGAATGGATGGACTAAAGCCTCCTAGATTCAAGTCTTCGTGTTTTGAGAGCACTTTACACCAAACCCTGCGTTCAGAAGCCTTAATGCTTCAGACTGGATGTGTTTCACTGTTTAAACTAGATGTGCATCAGTGCCTTTCTCTGATCCGGACACCGTTTGTGTTGATCTCTGAAAACCCCACATTCAATCACTGAAAATGCATGTGAAAAAAATATCCGTTTCAAATATATATTTATATAATGCACGACCTGTATCACTGTTTCATAAAGATTACAAAAATTAAGAAAAGCATCATATGAAGTGGTTTGATGGTTAGTAATGATGAGAGAATTGTCAGATAAATATACATTTAAAGCCCAGGACTACAAAAATAGCTCTGAGGGTAAATTGTTTTTAAAATTGAGATTTCTGAATCATCTGAAAGCTGAATAATGAGCTTTCTGTTTACGTATGCATTGTTAGGACAGGACAACATTTGGCTGAAATACAACTATTTGAAATTCTAGAATCTGAATCTAAATATAGAGGAAAAATTGCCTTTGAAGATTTCCAAATGGCGTTCTTAGAAATGCATATTACTAATTAGTAATTAGGTTTTTATATATTTACAGTAGGAACTTTACAAAATGTCTTCATGGAACACAATCTTCACTTTATATCCTAATGATTTTTGGCGTAAAATTTAAACCCAGCATTCCTCACTTTCTGTCACTTAAAAAGAAATAAATACAAATAAATGGTATATATATTTAGATAGATATATCTATATGTATGTGTATATATAGATAGATAAACACGGTCTGTTCCTGTAATTATTTGTGCTGTTGTCCCTCTCTAGGAGACTTCTGTGCCACTTTCTAACAAGTTTGAACACTTTTAAAGTGTTACTATGTTATCTGTAGTCTTGTAGATGTCAGAGACCAATTAAAATTAAAGTATTTAGCTGTTGCTGTATTCATATGTAGGCTAGTGGTTGATTTGATTTGTACATTTGTGTAGACATTTAGCTGTTGTTGATGTTGGTTGTGGTTTTTCTGTATCTCTGCTCACTGGTTCATGTAGATTTCCTGCCACTTCATTTAATCCCGGGATTTGGAACGAGGTTCAGATGAAAAAGCCACGTCTATACTGTAAATTGTGGTCATATTTCTCAAAAACGGTTGCAAAATGCCAGTAATGCGTTAATTTGCATGCATTCTCAACTGAGTGACTGCTTGTCATCTGTGGGACATTTCGGTTTGGTTTCCAGTATCATTTCCAAAGTGCTTTATTCTACTGTAGTGCCTGTAACACTGTATCACTGCCAAACACTGTCTTTTGTGCCAAATACTGAAACTCTATTGGAAAAAAATAAATCTATTTTATTATTTATTATGATGTTGTCATGTGCGCTTGTTGAATCTGCAGCCGTGTCTGATGAAATGTGAAGTTGCAGCACAGTCTCACAGATTACTCCAGCCGTGGTGAATTATTGCAAAATGCCTCAATTGCCTCACAAAGAGCTTCTGTTCTCAGTTTAGCTATGCGCTTACTCTAGAAAGACCAATATTGACCGCTTTCTAAGAAGAAAAACCTTGCTGCTTTGTTTCATCGATTAATAATAATAATAATAATGGAACTGAAATATGCAAATAAATGCGTTAACCAAAGTAAATTACAAAACTAACAATCATTACTAATACACTTGTATTGCTTTGTCACGTGGTCCTGTTACGTTTCTCAACGCTGGTCAGAATCATAGCAACTGTAAATGGCAGATTTAAGCTATTTTACAGATTGTTTGGGCTGAGTTTGGTCCACACTGAATATATTATACATTTTGGCTACAAACAACATGCTTAAAACGAGGCTCTAAAAGGGATTTATCTTTACGAACTGCGCCCTCTGGAGGAAACCTATTGGCCTCCTTCCGTGCTTTTTAGTGAAGAAAAAAATCAACGTTATTCCAGTTAGTTTTTCTCATTTGCTTTGTTGCATTTCTCCCTAAAAGTTTCTTCTAGACCTAAAAGTGCTCTCTTGTCTGATGTAAACTATGACTACAGTTGCTGTACTGAAATGAAAAGGCTGCACTTCTTGTGTTTGTCATATATCTGTTTCCAAAGTACAAATGTACGCAGTACTGTAGGTGGGATATTGACTGAAAGAGACGGTTTTAAAATGTTTGAGTTATTGCAAATCTCCCAATATTTAGCTGCACCCTTCAGCCATTGTAAGGTCATGATTGACAACATCGCCCTTATTTCCTCTGATATGTGCCGCCTCTTCTGTTTCGTCTCCGTACCCTTCCACCATTAATCTTTTCTCCTCCTCTTCCTCTCAGCTGTTGACCCTAATCATTATCTGGATGTTCATCCATCACCAGAATTGGTAACTTTTGTGTTGTCCTCTGTCTATATATGCTTTCATTCGTTGATGCAGCCGCTTTTTCAGAGAACTGGTTTATCTATATTCTCTTCGTTAGTGAAAGACGAGGTTCACAGCTCATGGTCAAGTCTAGTAGAAAATATGTTTATGACAACTAGATCAACCATGCATTTGATGACTTATAGAATGAACTAATGACTAGATGTTTTGAGGGGTAAGACTATTGCTATATGATACATTATGAAGAACATGATATGTAAACCACAGATGCATGCACATAATCAGTTGCATGAATGTGACAATCGCAATTTGTTCAAAAGAATGTGAAACTGCTTTTATGATCTGCACAAGTGACGAGATGATGTGGAGGTTGAACTAGATTGAAAATGTAATTTCTGTTTATTTCAACTTATTAAATTATTATTTAATTATGAGATGCATTTTCAATACTTCATAAAAGGCAGTTTCAGTTCAGCAAAAAACATAATGTTACTTAGTTACTTTTTATGGAAAGAAATGCGTTACGTTACTTTTGTGTTACTTTTTAAATAGAGCTTGAGTGTTTGTTTTTAATATAAGACGTTTTATTTATAGCAAATGTAAAAGCACACCAAAAAGTGTCACCAGTAAACCTCAGGCTGAAGAAAAGGTAAATTCACATCTGTCACGTAGAATACAGGAGAATGTTCAATACGCTTCGATAAAAAACTAACTATGAAGCACAGTCATTTTTGCGTGTATGGTTGAGCTGGATCATTAAAGGTCAGCAGCAAAGACACTGGTTAATAAAATGAGATTAGATACATTTGTGTAATTATTGCGGATTTGTGTCATAATTTGAGATGATCTTAATTCATTTTGAGGAATAGTAAATCTGTTTTTTGAGAGTGAGATGAATTAATGCACATTCATATTTAGTCTAGAACTACACTGTATTCACACACCGCACACAATACTCTGTATTTCAGATCTCTCCCATCATGGAGTCAGGAGACTTGACAGTCAATAAATAAGAAAACAAAGTAACTGGCATTACTTGAGAAAGTTGAAAAAGCAGCAGTTAAAAAGACTGTTGTGTATACAACACACTATAAAAAAATCAGATATTAAAGCTGCCATCATGTCATATAGTCATTTCGAGATGACAACACTTGACTAAATCTAAATCTAAAATCTAAATTATGTGCAACAATTTCAACGCCAAAGCCCTCACGTGCTTCTAATAAACTCCAAATTACAACCTGTGAACGCGGAGCATTGAGTTACGAATCTGGACCCGCAATGCTCTGATGAATATTCACGTAAGCAGTACGCGCCACCCAGTGGAACAAAATATTTCAATATATGTTCCTCAACATATGCGTTTGTCTGTACCACTCCAGGTTTGGTAAAAACTCTTTCGGAGTACTGTTAGGATGGAAAGTTTGAGGTAGTAGTGGATATCAGGATACTGCAGGTAAGGAAATAAAAATAAAATAAAATAAACTTCAGGGGCATTATAAGGATCTGTTTTGTTTAGTCTATTAAGTTTTGCTATATATAGTATATAAGTGCGCAGTGAACTATTTTGCCCTAAAACCACTGATATAATATATGAGTCACGTGACTGCCCGACATAGACATATAAATACCTCGGCTGCTCGACCGCACGTCAACGCCGCCATGTTGGTCCGGGCAACACTCCTTAACTCTGATATCGGGACAGAAGAAAATGTACCGGACTCGTTGGCAGTGTGAGGATCTACATCAATAAAAACAGATCTCGGAGTATTACCTTTCACCAGTAAGACTGAACAGTTGATTATGGTGTTTTTGGTCATTATACTAATTAGCCACCAGTGTATACGTTTAATAACTAAAACAATTTTAAATGAACTTTTAAATGGATTCTTTTTAAGTTTTATAGTTTATCTCATTAAGTAAATTGTGTTATGAGCATATAGTGATCACTTTGACAAGAGTGTCAGGATTAAGAGCTTAAGCTAGATAAGGATTTGATCATAAACCTTTTCACTATTATTTCATTTACATTTTAACCTATTCTAATTATTTTTCGTTATTTATCCTGTATTATTTGATCTTTGATATGACGTTCTATTTGCTGTTATTTATCTATTGTTATTCATATTGTACATATAATTGTTGATATTCTAAATCTATTATATCACTTGTGTTATTGTATTGTTGTACAGTATGTTATTACATTACTACAACTTGTACTATATACTTTTTATTATCACATATCACTATTTTACTGTGCACTGTATCAGTGTATAATACTTTATCACTGTAAGTTATATATCAGTTATACTATAAATTGATGACAAACAAAATCAGCCAAATCGTCAGGAGTGTAAGCTTTCATAATTTATTATTTTTTTTAATTCACAACCGAACTAAATAACTGCTTTTTTAAGTCCATGCATATCATAAACCACTAAAATCAGCTTATAAATGTAAACATTATCGTGATTTGATCCAAAAAACGCAGCTCCTCCATTCACCGATATTTGTTTTTAAAGCAGTCTTGCCCGGAGAAAGATGGCGGGCGCGTTGACGTATCGCAGCAGCGGCCAATGAGGCGAACTTGGCTGCTTCAGCAAGTGTAGCTCCACCCCTCTAAAGTCGCTGGACACGCTGTTACAAACTTATCATTCCTTCTACTAAAGTTTAAGTAGTTAATGTAACGTTACGTAATACATTTATAATCACAGACAGTTTTGGTAATAAACAAATGGATGTGATATAAACAAAAATGAAAGCGATGATGTTGATGCCGCAGCCGGTTATGAAACCCCCGCAGCAGCTGCTTGCTTGTGTAACCTGTCCACTCATCATTCAGTTGTTTTGTAACGCGGCTCTCGGAGACATTGTATCTATCAGGAACGACGCAAGCTGCTAGAAATGATCGTTATATATCATATATAATCTAACTTGTATATTTACTGGCTGAGAGAATGTCTACAGGCAGAGATATGAAGTCTCGGGTCCGTGAACCGCTGAGAGAGCTGATGTTGGGTCGCGAGGATCCGGATGGGTTTTTCTGCCTGTGTTTGTCTCTGCTGGGAGACAGAGACACCCGAACACACTTTCTGGACCTAATCAAACCCCTTTCATACGGACATGAACATCTACACAGTCAGCTGATTGCAACCTTCCTAGAGTACTTCTCTAAGGTAGTGTGTACCAGTCAAAGTCTTCCTTCAAAAGCATCAAATTAGCATATTATAATGATTTCTAAAGGATAAAGCGACACTGAAGACAGGAGTAGGCTGATTATGCTGAAAATTGAGCGATGCAAGGCATTGGTAAAAAAAATGTTTTTAAAATACATTAAAATATAAAGCAGTAATTGTAATAATATTTCAGGGCATTGCATGATTTTCGTTGCCTTGGTAAATAATAAGACACTTCTTTTGAAAACAAACCAAAAAATCTTATTGACCCCAAAGTTTTTCTCTGTTTATGTGTGTAAGTATATGTATAGGCTATATATACAGTATATATATATACCTGCACAGTAGCCTGTTTTAAAAACATATTTTATGTGTTACTTTTTCAGGACGAAGCCGATGAGCTAGAGCTGGTCTTAGCACTCTCGGTTTATGAAACCAAATCAGATCATCAGCCTCATGTGTCTTCCTGTCACAAAAGCTATGCCGACGTGACTAAAGTAACTTCAGGTGAAGATCAGCCAAACGTCAAAGCATCCGTAGAAGCAGAAGAACAGGCTGCTGCAAAAAGGACGATAGATACTGAAGTATGTGCCATTAAAAGCATAAGTAAAGACAATGACTATCTCAAGGTCACAAAGTCAACAAGGCCACAAAGGCGTCGTCAGCGCAAGAAGCAGCATTTGTTGAAGAACCCATCGGGACCACAATCGGTTCTGCTGTGGTTCAGAAGGGACCTCCGAATGTGGGACAACCCTGCTCTGATTGGCTGCCTGGAGCTTGGTGCACCAGTCATTCCTTTCTTCCTGTGGAATGCGGCGGAGGAGGAGGGTCCTGGAGTTACTGTGGCAGCCGGTGGGGCGTCCAGATACTGGCTGCATCAGGCACTAGTGAGTCTGAGCCGCTCTCTGGAGCAGCGTGGAAGTCACTTGGTGATCCTGAAGGCAGAGGCCTCATCGTTGACAGCTCTGCAGGGGTTGATCGCTGAGACGGGGGCAGAGTCGGTTGTGGCAACGGCCCTGTATGAGCCATGGCTGAAGGAAAGAGATGACAGCATGTGGGAAGCACTGGAGAAACAAGGTGTTAAGTGCTGTATCTATCACTCCTACTGCCTTAGAGACCCTTACACAGTCAGCACTCGGGGCGTTGGACTGCGAGGTGGGTGAATTAAGATAATTGTGTTACGTTTTAAAAATTATTTCTGAAATATTTAAATATGCATTGTCTTATTAAATATGAATTCATTTGAATACTTTTCCTGAGCAGATATCTGCATATTGGATAAAGCAGCTTTGGATATATTTTTATCATCCCACAAACCAGAAAATGTCTACAGCCATAAAATATACAGAACACCATGTTTTAGGCTTAAACCCCTCCATAAAACCTTCATAATTTAGCTAGATAGGAATAGAAGTGTAAAGTTTGTTATATGCATTAACAATATGTATTGTAATGGAAATCTATAGACACAAAAAGATAAAGTACTTAAAGGATTGGTTCACCCAAAAATGAAAATTCTGTCCTCCTTTACTCACCCTCGAGTAGTTCAAAACCTGTATGAGTTTCTTTGTCCTGCTGAACACAAAGTAAGATATATATATATATAAAAAAAATTGTAACCATTCTGTTTTGGTCACCATTGACTTTCATAGTAGGAGGAAAAAAATACTTTGGAAGTCAATGGTGACCCAAAACAGCCTGGTTACAAACCTTCTTCAAAATATCCTCCTTTGAGTGAACAAAGAAATATATACAGGTTTGGGACTAATCAAGGGTGAGTAAATGATGACAGAATTTTGTGTATTTTCATGGAAGCCTAAAATTTCTAAATTAACCAGTGCCTAAAAAAAAACATATTATGCCTAGTGTCTTGCCTAAAATAATATGTCTTGTAGAGAGAGGTGTGCTGTCACATATCTAAATAAGAATTGAAAGCGGGTGAAAAATCCTATAGGTTTGATCCATTTTTAAGAGTCTGGGGCAATTAAATAGCAAGACACCAAAGAATAGCTTAGCAACGATATGGCAATGCCCTGACAACCATTATTAATGGTTTCTACATTTATTTGCAGGTATCGGCTCTGTCTCTCACTTCATGAGTTGTTGCCAGCAGAACCCTGGCAGTGGACTGACCGCTCCGCTGGACGCCCCCGCTGTCCTGCCTGCTCCCTCAACATGGCCAGAGGGATGCCCGCTTGTTGATCTAGGACTGGCACGCATGCCACGCAGGAAAGATGGCACAGAGGTGAAATATTCAAATCAACACTAACACATGTTCATATTACTAATTAATATGATAAGTCTGTGTTTTTTTTAGTATCACTGAGATACTATTATAGTCTCGTTTAATATTTTGAATCTCTTTTTGTTTAGTTTTTTTAATTTTGGTAAGTTTAGTCATTTTATTTTACGTTTTTTTGTAGTTTTGTATTATATATGTCTACACAACAGTATTGTTTTTTATTATTATTTATTATATTTAGGTTTAGTTATTTTAGTACATCGTTAAAGTTTTTTATTTTATTTTAAACTTTTCACTCTAGTTATTGTATTTTAAGGTTAATGTACTATCATCACCGTTTTTTTATATGTATCAATGCTTGAGTGCTTTTGTGATATGACAGATTGACTGGGCCGTGAACATTCGGAAATCATGGGACTTCAGTGAGGAAGGAGCTCAGGCCCGTCTCGAGGCCTTCATGCGAGATGGTAGGACATATTTACAGGCTGCATATTTTCATATAGCAGGATTACAAACCCATCCATCATTTTGCATTTATCATTTGGCTTCATTGTAGGCGTGTACCGTTATGAGAAGGAGTCAAGTCGTGCGGATGAGCCCAACACCAGCTCTCTATCTCCATATCTGCACTTTGGGCAGCTGAGTGCACGCAGCTTATTATGGGACGCCCGTGGAGCTCGCTGCAGACCTCCCAAATTTCAGCGCAAACTGGCCTGGAGGGACCTGGCGTACTGGCAGCTGTGCCTTTTCCCACACCTGCCCTGGGAGTCCCTCAGGCCACCGTACAAGGCAAGATTAATATTTATAACACCGTCCTGCTTCATATTTGCTGACTGAATTTAATACTGGTTTCTTAATAGCTTTTGGCTGCTGATTCCGAAAATAGTGCCTGTTTTACACATAACACAAAATAGGATGCATTATATATCATTTTTGCTTTCGACAACCGTTTGTTAGGTGAAGAAGTCTTGTATTATCCCTCAAACCACCAAAATGGGAATGGGATTTTAGCTTCAAAACATGCTATTACTTGATCAGATTTATGCCTGTTTCTTGCCTGTCGGATAATAAAACATGCACCTACAACATCCTACGAACTTTGCAGCATCAGAAAATGTATCAATTTAACTATGCAATTATTGTTACAAGTTACATTTGTAATTACATTTGCGCACTCCCATGTGCAGGCTCTGCGTTGGAGTTCAGACCCTGTCCATCTGAAGGCATGGCAGCGTGGAAGAACAGGATATCCACTGGTAGATGCAGCAATGAGACAGCTGTGGCAGACTGGCTGGATGAACAATTACATGAGACATGTGGTGGCCTCCTTCCTCATCGCTTATCTGCATATTCCCTGGCAGGAAGGATACCTCTGGTTTCAAGTGAGACATGCAGAAGACACCAAATTCTTACTTCCTTTTAATTATGAGAAAAGGCACAGTGGCAGTCAGTATTCTGAGAAAAGAAAGTATTTTGTGATATAAACTTGCAATTCTGAGATTTAAACACGCAATTTGAGAAAAGAAGTCAAAACGGTGCTGAAAAAATGTCAGAATTGTAAGATTACATTTGTAATCCTTTTTAATATATATATATATTTTTTTTTTTTGCAATTTAAGGCATTTTTTAAAAACAGACCTTTAAAAATCGTAGACTGTTAAAAAAAAAAGTGTCATATTTTTTTTCTTTAAATAATGCATTAGCTCTCACTTGAGAGTGGATTGTTTTGACATTTTATCCAGTAAGAAACCACCTAGCAACCAGCCTAAGTACCCTAAAAAATAAATAGCACCACCCAGGCAACTATCTGCAGCACAGACGCACTGTGCCAACGAGTTCAGCATTTAAACACTGGGTTTCTGGTTCATTGACAGAGAATGTGTCGACTTTATCAGAAATGACCTGTAACCTCGACCTCAACACTCCTCCTACAGGATACGCTGGTAGATGCTGATGTTGCCATAGATGCTATGATGTGGCAGAATGGAGGAATGTGTGGACTGGATCACTGGAACTTCGTCATGCACCCTGTTGATGCAGCGCTGACCTGTGACCCCTATGGCACCTTTGTGCGACAGTGGTGTCATGAACTGAAAGCGATTCCTGATGACCTCATCCATAAGCCCTGGAAGTGCCCAGCATCAATGCTGCGTAGAGCAGGTTTGTTATACTAACTACGTAATCTGTTCATGTTTATCATGGACTGAAACAGATTAAATAAAGTATACTGCTGCTTCAAGGTCAGTTTAGAGTTTTATATTTATAGTGGATGAGAATCCAGTAAAAATGCTGGTCAAGGGTTTAATATACAGATGGACCAACATTTCCATGTGCCTTTTCTTTTCATGCTTTGCTCAGCCCATTTGAACAGTCAAGGTATTTTTAGCGGTTTTGGTTTGAAAGCATGTGAATACAGAATTGTGGTTGCATTTAATTGCACTTAAATGGTGATTAATGTCATAAAACATCCTTAAAAAATTATTTAATGCAATGTGAGCACAAATATACACAAAAGAAAACTTTGCACACTTTTTTGCAAAGTGTTTCAATAACTTTATACACAGTGCACTTTCATATTTAAATCTTTGCAGGATGTTTTCATTCACTTAGAGCTGTTACACACTGAATGAAAGATCATTCTTTAAAAAATCTATAATGGGGCACTTTAATTACAAATTTTTATACTATATATCTATCTATTTCTGTTCACAGGTGTGGTTTTAGGCAGCAACTACCCAGAGCGGATCATTACTGATCTCGAGGAGCGACGTGCACAGTCTCTACAGGATGTTGCATCAGTGAGAAGGCGTTTTAGGGAGTTTGTAGATCAGCGATCAGGCTGTGACATGGTACCTGTTCCTGCAAGGCTGGTGCAGGAAGCTCTGGGTAGTATGGAGGATGTTGTGGCTCGTGAAGGAACCGGCTTTCTCCTCCCAGTCATCACCCGCATGGAGTTTAAACACCACTCAGAGGATCCAGACAGCCGAGATAACCCGTACAGCGCAGTGCTGAAGGGCTACGTCAGCCGCAAACGGGACGAAACTGTTGCCTTCCTAAATGAGCGAGACTTCACAGCCAGCGTGATGTTTGAGAGCGCACAACGTAGAGAGAGGGCAGAGAAGGACTGCTGTGTTCTGGAGGGTCTGCCTCAACCCACAGTCTCCCGCAGCCGGGCCAGACGTACCCCAACCAGAGATCCTTACAGCAAAGTGCCTGGAGGTGTCGCTGTTCCCCACAGATAACAGACTGCCACATCGAAGCTGGAATATGCTACACAACTTTGCACAGATTTTAAACCAATTTGCTGGATGAGCCAACTCCAATCAGTCAGTCTGCACACTTTGTAGCTTCAGACTTTGAGGAAATCGAACATGTTTGATATTTTGAGCCAGTATTGTCAGCTTTTCATATTGATTATGAATGCAGCATGAGCAAATTTGAGATGTTATGGAGTTTTTTTTTCTTTGAAGGTACTTCATAAAAGAATTACTTTGCAGACATTGGGTTTGTTTTGTAAAAGCAAGGCATCAAAAAGCAAGATTTATAATGCAATAAAACCATTTGAAGCAGATAAGTGTTTTAAATAGTTGTTTAATGTTAATCACTTTAACTCAGGTATGAGTCCTTAAAACTAACACAGAGTTCACCAGGTTTTAATGGCTGTCCTCAGACTGGAAATTGGGTGTCATTCATACTTCCATCATTTTATTTGTAGCTTATTGCAAGCAATGGCAAGTTTTTAAAGAAACAGTTTAATATCTAAAAAGAGAGATGAAACTGTTACATAGACGGTGTCTTTGTGGCTACAAAAAGTAACTGGCTCAATCCAAACAGGTTTGCTTGTTTTGCAAGCAAAGTGCATAATGCTGTGTCCATGTGGTCCCATGTGGTGTAGGTGGAAGGGGAAAATGTGACTTAGGAGAACATCTAAACTAAATCAACTACTATAGACATTCCTTAACTGGTTGTTTTTAAATTCTCTCCTATATGCAACATGACGGCAGCAAACTCTAGTCCTCTATAGATTTGATGTATCTTTCATAAGCAGCTTCATCCATCAGTCCATTCAATTCCTCAGGAATAGATACGGTCATCTTCATCAGCCATCCTGTGAACAAAACTCACACTTAACAAATCATTTATTTTTTAACAATTAATTAAATCTGATCACACGACTGAAATGTGCTTACCCTCAGGCCATCTAAGATGTAGATGAATTTTGTCATTTATGTATGTAAATTTAGCATTACATCACTTGATCACCAATAGGTCCTCTACAGTGAATGGGTGCCATCAGAATGAAAGTCCAGAAACAACAGATTAAAACAACAAAATAATTCTAAATACTAGGGATGTAATGGTATTGTAAGTACGGCAATATAATTTTTTTTTCAATAATACCGTGGTGGCATGACTCGATAAAACGATAGGTCTTCTGAAGAAAGTTTGCTCAGGCGAATGAAGCGAACGGGAGGTAGCTGCCCAAGCGTTCCCATCATTCTTTGCGGTCTGTTGTGGTCGCTACAGATCAGTGTTGCCAACTTAGCGACTTTGTCTCTATATTTAGCGAATTCTCAGACCCCCTTGGCCACATTTTTCCCCTAAAAGCGACTAGCGACAGATCTAGAGACTTCTTGGACAAACCTCAGCGAGTCTCCGGTACTGCCGCGCGACCGCGAGCTCTTGTTCTCCCAGCGCGCGTGCACACCTCTCTCTCTGCGTCTGTTCTGTTCAGCGAGCGGCTGAGAGGAGCAGGGCTTTCAGTTAAAATAGATATTATGTTGCTTCTAACTCTATTTTACATGCAAACAGAGCCAAAATCACAGCATAGCCATTGTCTATATCTTAGATGTACTTGGTTTCATTATTATAAATTAACTATAAAAATAATTATATAATTATAAACCATTATAAATAAGGATTTTCATCGAGATTATCATCTTGTAAGGTAGAACTAGTTCAGTAAGCCTTATAATGGCGTGCATTTCAGTCACTATTTCATATTCATTCCGTTTTTCTGAACAGAAACCATTAAAAATATCAGTGAAAACAGTTAGACGGCTGAGATAGATGGCTAATGTGTGTGCCATTGATATGTTCAGTGTTCATGTAAACTGTTTAATAAACACTTCTGGCACCTTTTTTTGAGCCTCTTAATTAAGTTTGTTTTTTATGTAAATCATTCAATAAATACCGTACCTTGCAATTCATACCGAGGTATTACCGCACCGTGAAATTTTGATACCGTTACATCCCTACTAAATACACATGACTCCAGTCTATCAAAAATATTTTGTGAATCTAAAAGCTTCATGTTTATAAGAAACAAATCCATCTGACCAAGATGTGAGTTGACAGCAGGTGATGCACTTTTTCCCTGCAGTTAATAATGGATTATGCAATCATGTTTCAATTTATAATACCATAATGATGAACTTGTTCCTACAAATATACAAACAAGACTGGTATCTGATGGACTGGAGTGGTGCGGATTATTTTTATCAGCTATTTGGACTCCCATTCACTAAAGTGGATCCATTGGTGAGAAAGTAACATAATGCTAGATGTCTCCAAGTCTGTTCCGATGAAGAAACCAACTCAACTAAATTTTGGCTGGCTTGAGAGGAAGTGCATCTTCATATTTTTTATAATAATTTTGCAGAAAATGTCTCACCGTCTTTATAGCAAGATTTGTTGACCAGTCCTGGGTTGTCCGCCAAGGCGTCGTTGACATCCGTCACCTCCCCAGTCAGAGGAGCGTACAACTCACTAGCTGCTTTAACACTTTCCAGAGCACCAAATTCATCTAAGGTACAGATATAATATATAAACAAACAAAATAATCCTTCATAACAATTGCTCGATTTACTGCAAACAAATAACTTTATTTTGTTATAAATAGCTGTATCCTACTGTGAATGTGCTCTTTGCAGATTTTTTTTTAAAGGAGAGCAAGAATAGTTACCAGACTGTGATAACTTTGCACCAACTTCAGGAAGCCCACAGTAGACCACGTCCCCCAGTGCCTCCTGGGAACATTATAAACCCATGACATTAGTCCAAAAACACCTCTTCCTCTAAAAACCAAGCTTTAGTAACCAGTCTAACCTGTGCAAAGTTACTGATGCCCACTGTTGCCACACCGCTGTCCACGCGAACCCACTCGTGCTTGTCTGTGAACTTCAGCGCTGCAGAATCACAGAGAAACAGTAACACAGCGTAGAGTAACATGTGCATGTAACATAGTTCATTATGAGGATCATAGCGTTTGAAAATGACTGCAACGTCAGTGCAGCTTCTATCTAAACTTTCACGCGAGTCGACTATAAACATTCATAAGTTTTAATACCTGCGCAAAATCGAGTGGTGGTGCTCAGGGGTCTTTTATAGCATGCCCTCACCAGCAGTCTAGCTGGAGCCAGCGCGTTTCTGTTTGACAGTCGAGTCACAGAGTAGGTCAAACTAACACGAGCACATCGTAATATTGTGCACATCGCCATTATTCCCCGTGCGCAAACATTAATGGACACCGGCGCGCCTCGATGATGTCATTATTCGAATGGCCTATGCGCGCCAAAGCAGTGCTTTGCTTTGACGTGTTGTGTGTTTTGGTTTGGATTTATAGATATTTATTTTTTTAATAACAGCAGGAAATATATTTGATCTGAACACAATGAGCAGTAAACCCAAACAATAAACAAACAAACAAAAAAGTTGACTTAAATGCGCCAATAACATTAAAATGGCAGAAATTGACTTAAAATGTGGACCCTTTCAAATTAATAATTTGTAACAATTTTAATATCCACAAAACTTTTCAAATAACGATTAGGTTCAGCTCAGACATGTAGCTGAGTAACTTTAAATACGCTGTTAAAGTTACCATTATTTGTGTAGCATATTTCTATATTTCATATCGCAAAAAAAGTGTTTATTTTGTTTACTAGTTGGACAAGTCTCGAGACTCAAACCCCCTTCTTCCTCTTTGAAAGTCACTGAATGGTAACATTAAGGTTTGGTTTTATATTTGCAACCGGTAATTCATCACCATTGTGACACAGATACCATACCCTCATACTATATCGGCCAACAGATTAAAATATTAGAAAAATATAGATAATCATATCATATCGACCGCTCTGTAAACCAAAGTGAAGTTAAATGTAGCTTGTGTTCGGAGTACTTCACCTGTGAATGGGATATCATCTGATCTATATGTCAATCCGTGCATCAGGTAGATGAGTTACCTGTTACCTGCGCGCAGGTGCGCTCCGTCCTCCTGATGCCGCAGGAGCGCGCAGCTACATCATCCTCCTCTGACTGGACAGAAGATGGACGTTTATCCTTCACTACTCTGGGACAAATCACTTTAGTTTGTTAATCGTACCTGAGCTTGATTAATCCTGTTTTAATAATCTTTTTCTGAAGTAGAATTTCAGTCGACCCTTCTGAAATGAAACTAGTCATTTCTTGATCGTTGAAGGACGCCCGTCGCTCTGAGATGAACGAACAGCGGGGCATTCAACTGTTTTCACTCTGTACACTTTTCATTTTCAAGCTGTTTGTGCTTCAAGGTATGTATAATTCAAATTTTGACTAATTTAATAATAAATAATACAATTAATAATTGTATATATATATTTTTAAATAAATGATAAAAACAATGATACTGATATTGTTTTGGTCGTTATAGATTTAACAAAATAACAAAAACATTTTAAAATGACCTTTTGAAGGAGATTTAAAATAATTTTTATTGCATTTTGACGAAGAAAAAAAAAAGGTTAACAAACAATGTTATAGTTTTTAGGGGTTTTAAAGCTAAAATAATAAAAAAAAAAAGGTGCACCTTTTAGATACTAATAAGTAAGTCGCTTTGGATAAAAGCGTCTTCTAAATGGCTAAATGTAATAATACCTTTAAGGTACAAATATGGACTTTTTACGTAAAAACGTGTTCCTTCTAGTGACAGCTTTTGTACGTTTCTTTTCTATATTGGGTGTCATTTATATAATTTGTGAACTATGAATGATGTAAATTTATCTTAAGCTTAGATAAATGTAAAAAATTAAACTGAGTGTACTAAGCATTCCAAACTTTTATGTAGTCTCCTTATTAAGTGTGTATACACACTAAACTTGGTTAATAATGCATGAGTTTTGTTAATGTAATCCTTTATTTGACAGGATTTATTTGCCAGGAATCAAACTCAGAAAATAAACTACCCAGGTATGTGGTTTTAGACCTGTTGTTCTGATGCTGATGACTTTGTGATGCTGATGGCTATGTGTATGATCATAATGGTTTTAGATTTTTAAACATGTTGAGCATAGATTGCAGTTTGATTGCACCTTTAAAAACTGGTGAACCCTATCAAACATCCGCTATTACAAGGAGGTTTTGAGCAGAGAGACAGTGTCAAGTTCTACATGCAATCACTGATAAGATGTTAAGTGTTTGGTCTAATGTTTTGCAGTAACCATTAAACCAGTTCCTTGAGAATCATGCAGTCCATCAGCGTGACTGTGTCTGTATGGCATCTTAAGTGTTTCTGAACCTTTAGTCTCACAGTCGCCGCACTTTTAATACTGCTCTCTTTGTGCCACTTTTAAAAGGAGGGTTAATGCACTGCGGCAGAAACGGGATCTCTTCCGTGAAGAGGTGAGTATACCTAAGAGAAAGCGACGAGGGACAGAGTGGAGTAACCACACACACACACACACACACACACACAAATACTGAGATACACTCTCAGTGCTGACAAAGCTGTCTTTGTGAAGTTTACACAAATGCTACAGCCACTGAAAGCTCCACTCCCAAATGTCTGCAGTGGCAAAACCATGTGAAGGAATGCCAAGACAGGTTCACCAACATGGCTTAGTGGATGACATGGTACTGTTGCCACGATAAGCCAATAGGCCCACGCACTTGGCAAAATTCTTAGTTTTTTTTTCTGTGCAGACCCTTAGCACGGTGCTGTCTGATTCAGCTCTCCCACGAAGAGTTCTTCATAATTATACAGCGAGAGATGCATCAACAGGTATTTTGTTTACGTTGTACACACAAACACATACGATTTTCAGAGAAATGTATATGAGATATGGTTTTTAGTTAATTTTAATTTTAATGAATAATATTGAAATGATAAAGGATTATGCAGGGTTATTATAGTAAACCGAAACCATTAAAAAAATCTTGGTTGAAATAAAACTTTAAATAAAAAAAAAAATTCTAAAAAGGAAAAATTAAAAACATATTTTAATAAAAACTATACAGACATATTTTTCCAAAAATGAGTAACTAATAACAAAATAAAAAATCTAACTAAAATTAAAATAAAAAAACAGAAAATACACAATTGATTTAAATGAGATATAAAATTTGTATAGTAATAGTAATTTCATGCTAAAATAACACTGGGGATATGCAAAAAGTAGTGGTCAATTTAATGGTTAGACATTTAAATGAATGAATTATAAGAGTGAACTATTCAAAACCAACTATAAGGTCCTCTTAGGTTGCTTTAGACTGCCAAGGAAAATCAAAACTCTGTCACAACAATAACACTAGAGCTATTCTCCTTCAGCGCTTGGCCCATAATTTTAAGTTTCATATTAATGCTTTGTGCAATGTACCCTTATGTGTTTATTTGTGTTGTAGAATATTGTGGGTGTCTTAATGGTGGCTGGTGCCAGGAGGAAGGACGCTGTGATTGTGCTCAGTTCCAGGGTCTCGGGGATCGCTGTCAAATCAGTAAGATATAATAAGTTATATTAAAAATTCAAAACTTGTCCCCATGTAATTATAGTAAGGTACGGTCTGATATTATCATCTGCCACCCAGTGCTGACCATTAAATGTGGATGAAGGAACCCTGAATTTAATTACTAAAATTCAAGTGGCATTACTCATTGGTTCCAGTCAGTCTACGTGACTATGTCTTACTGCATTTGGTAGCATTGGATTACAGATGTTCTAGGAATAGATTGCTTGTCACAAAGAGCTCTGTATGTGTGTTTAATTAACCACACACTATAAAGCCAGGCAGATGGTATGACCAACAGAATAATAGGTTACGTATACAGTATTCATATAAGCTATACTGATTACATGCCCAACGAGGCATTGATTACATGGGGCACCAATATTGAATTAAATGGTTGAATAATCACTAACAAAAAATAATGTTTCCACAGAAATATTAAGCACAAATGATTTTAACATTAATAATAATCAGAAATGTTTCTTGAGCAGCAAATGAGCATATTAGAATTATTTCTGAAGGATCATGTGACTAGTTCAGCTTTGTCATCACAAAATAAATTAAGTTCTACAATTTCGTAGTATACCTTTTTATACTGTATTTCTAAACAAATATGTGATGAGCAAATGAGTCTTCTTCAAACCGGTGCATATATTTGTAATCATTTAGTCCCAGAATTCTATAGTATCACAAAGACCTCTACCACCACAGTATTTCCTTTTGCATACACTGTAAAAAATACCTGTAGAAATTACAGTATTACTGGCAGCTGGATGCCAGTAACTTACTGTAGATTTAAATATATGTTATTTACGGGCAACTGTTTTTTATAGATAAATGAACAAAGAGTTAATCTTAAAAAGTCTTTATTTTTACAGGGAAAAAATAAATAAAATAACTTCCTCTGGGAATCAATATCAGAAAAAAAAAACGTCGATGAGGATTTCTGGTTCCCAGAATGCTTTGCATGGGGAAGTTTTTTTTATAGTTTTATTCTGTAAAGATAAAGACTTTTTAATGTTTAATGTTCATTTATCTTTAAACAAACTGTTGACAATAAATGTGACAAATATAAATTTACAGTAAGTTACTGGCATCCAGCTGCATAATTACAGCATATCTTTTTACAGTGTAGGAGATCTTTGAATTTTTTTTGTGTGTCAGTTCCCAACCATGGTCAGGACAGGGATGGGATTTGCCGTTCATGGGGTCAGCATCATTTTGAGACCTTTGATGGAATGTATTACTACTTCCCTGGAATCTGTTCGTATATCCTGGCCAAAGACTGCCATTCCACAGAGCCCCAGTATACAGTGTGGGTAAGTTACAGCTGCGATACGTCTGTTGCTATGTATGCTTTTCTTCTTTTGCTAATAGATTTCTCTTCGGCAGGTTCATAACAGTCGTTCATGTAGAGGTTCAGTGTATTCATGTCCACGTGGTCTGAGTCTGTTCTTCCCAAATGAAGAGGAAATTTATATTAGTGGCTATCAGGTGCTAAAGGGAGGACATAGGTGAGTTTTACTAGTGTATCATTCATACTTTTATTTAGCATGTATACCTTAAATGACTTAAAGTGATAGTAAAGACATTTATAATGTTATAAATGATTTCTAAAATGAATGCTGGTCTTTCTGTTCTTTAAAGAGTCATGAAAAACTCTATCACAGTTTCCACAAAAATATTAACCAGTACCTTATTTATTTATTGCGCAGTAAAGCAGCATGGTTAGAATGCATTCTGAAGCATCATGTGACACTGAAGATGCTGAAAATGCTGCTTTGCTTAACAGAAATTAATCACATTTTCCAATATGTTAAAGTAGAAAGCTGTTCTTTTAATCATATTTCAAGGTATTGCTGGTATTTTGGATTAAATAAATGCACCCTTAAGGCCCTTGAAACCATCCAAACATCTTGAGCAGTAGTCAAACTAGTGCTGATGGAGAGAGAAATCATTTGATGTTGTGTATGTTTTGTCAGAGAACATTCGAAACCTTGACCACTGTTGGTATTAAATAGGAAGCACATATCAATATCAAACTGGATGTATAAATTGTTGTGGGTTTGTCTGTTGATTTTATTCAGACTGAGTCTGCCACACACAGTGCGTAATGTTTTCATTGAGCGCTTGGCTGACTATATCCTGGTGAAGAGCACGTTTGGCTTCTCTCTGGCGTGGGACGGGAGCTCTGGAGTCTACCTCAAAATGACCGAAGCACACAAAGGAAGGCCTTGTGGTCTGTGTGGAAACTATAATGATGACGGATCGGATGATCTCAGCAGCAGCCGCGGTGAGACAAACAGGCCTGGACACACACTCATCATCTCAGTCAGCAGCAAATCCAGGGCAATTATATCAAAGCTGAGTTGCAGAGTTGGATACTCAGTCTAAACACTGCCATTCCACTGTTGTCTATTAACAGATGAGTTGTTTTTAGGGTCAATTTAAATCTTAAGAAACAGAATATGATCATATGGTGTCTTTAATCCTTCAGGTATAGTCTCTGACGACATCGCTGAATTTGGGAACAGCTGGGCAGTAGATTTGCCCCGAGAGAGACCCTGTCCTGAGGTTGATGATGATTTCGCTGGACCTTGCTCATCTGAGTCAGATATGGATGTACGCTTTCACGCATTGCATTATGGGTTTGAACTGAGCTAAAGGGGTCTTAGTATGTATGCCAGCTTTTTAAGGTCAGAAAATATATATTTTATTATTAGTAGTTTTAGCAACTTTGCCTGTTTGTGTGTTATCTGAGCAGGATGCCATTGAGAAGTGCAGTGCATTGCTTTTCTTTCCTTTCATCTCCTGCCATGAGAACATTGACCCAAATCCATTTGTCGCCAGCTGTGTTTCGGACATGTGTGTGTAAGTCAAGTGTGGTGCTTTTGTGTAAATGCTGTAACTGAAGTTGAACCCTGCGAAAAAAAAACAAGCTAATGGTGGATTGCTGATCTTAGCTGGATTAAGCAGTACTAACCGGTCTCCCAGCCCGGACCAAACTGGGGTTTAGCTGGTCTAAAAACACTCTGAAACCATCTAAACTGACATGCCTTACCAGGTTTTGCTAGAGTGAGAGATCACCTTAAGCCCGGCTCACACTGTGTGATTTTGTTTTTTTTAAAGCCCTTTGTGATTGTACTTGTCAGACTGTGTGAACATGGTGAATTTGTCACACTTTGGGATCTCGGCGGAGTTTATCATAGCAAAGGCAACATATCAGATGAACTTTGCGGGCGCTGGAAATCTTTAGCGTTAATTCTGTTCATGGCTTGTCTTGATGAACAAAGATAGTTTGATGTTCGTCATATGAGAAGTCGCACTTTCTGCCAAATCTTCTGACACAGTCATAATTTCAGATTTGATCGCAAAAACCATTAATGGACTGCCGGTGAACGGCAAACTACGATCAAAGACTACAGATTTTAGCCTAGGATTATAGGAATATTTAAGGCTCTTAGGAATCGTGGACTTTTTTGTTATTCAGTATTTTTGTTGTGTAATTTAAAATGTATTAATATTAAATCTCAGTTTATTTTTTAGAAATGTTTAATTTAAGTTTCCTAATATTAATTCCATTTATTTTTAATTACGTTTCATTCTAGTCATTTTAGTCCTTCGATTTAAACTTGTTTAATTTCAGTTTCCAAATCAACATTTTTCTAAAGTAATGTTTTCATTTTAATTTAATTTTCTCTTTATTTAATGTAATTGAAATAAATAAATGACAACATTAATATTTTTTAAATGGTTTCATTTCTAACAACAAGAACAATGATATAAAACTTTGAAACTTCATACAAATGTTGGATCACTGGCCAGTTGTCTTCTAAAATTTCTAAAATTTGTAGGAATTCTGTAACATGATCTTTTGCAATTATTAGCTTAAAATGTGGAAACCTTTCTTACATTAAGGGCATTTCTCTCTCTGTCCCCCTCTCCCTTCCTGAATTTTTTTCTCCCTAGCTTATTTCCAGTGTTCCACACCTCCCAATTCCAACAGGATTATGTTAATTATAGTAATGAAAATACCTTGCATATAGCAAAAGCCACATAAAGAGTGTTTGTGAATATATGTAGCCTATACTACAGGTGTTTGTGTGCATGCATGCGTTTGCTTGTACTAGAGTTTGTAAGATTCTGTGTGTGTGTATTGATTACAGTGGTGAAATAGCTGCTGGAGTTTATGAACTGAATCAGACTCAACTGTTGATTGAAGAGGTAGTGAGAGGATCAGGTTGCAAGAGCATGTTGAACTTGCAGCTGTAGTGCTCTTACAGTCTCATATCACCATACTGAAAGAATGGGCTTTCCCCCATGTTCTTTCTTAGAGCCATTTGGCTGTTTAGTGCTTATTAAACTCTGAACATAAATTTTGAACATTTCTAGGTCAGATGATGAGGAGACGTTTTGTCGGACTCTTGTTGAGTACACCAGGGCCTGTTCTCATGTGGGATACCCCGTCAGAGAATGGAGGGACAGTTTTCCCACATGCGGTCAGTTTCATGTCATAAAGGTCATCGTGCCATAAACTTTGCAGGTTGTGATGTGAAATGTTTGTGTTTCAGCGGACGGATGTGAGGATAGTTTTGTCCACAGAGACTGTATCAGCTGCTGCCCACCTACATGCACCTTTGAGAAGGAGTGTTTGGGAACCAATCTGCACTGTCTGGATGGATGCTACTGCCCTGATGGTACAGTAAGACCAATAATCGGTTGCTTAAATGGGCATTAAAAAATCGTAGTATTTGTGAACATTTTCTATCAACAAATAAGCAATAGAGCACTTTAAAATGCATGTTACAGTTATTTGTTGAACATTTGAACTTTAGTGTGTTTCTGTCTGGGTGTATCAGGTCTGATCTTACAGAATGGCACCTGTATAGCGGTGTCTCAGTGCCCCTGTGTGTACCATGGTACACCATATCCTCTTGGTCATGTATTGGAGCAGGGCTGCACTATCTGGTTAGAAACAACCTTTAATCTTTTACACTAGTTTAAACTAGTTTATTTATTTACCTATAGTTAACCGTAATAGCTTATAATAGAAATCTCTTCTCTTCCATTACAAATGAACTCGTCATGTGTTAAATTGGTGAATCATTTAAATCAACGAATGAATGAATGAATTGAATGTGAATTACATTTTCAGTGTCTGTATGGGAGGAGTGTGGAACTGCACAGAGAACAATTGCACTGGTAAATAAAAACATTTGTATACCCCAGTTTTTCTTAATATTAGGAATAGCACAATTTATGAGATATCATATTTTGATAACTGAGCGACTATTTTTAAACAATCTAAATGTTTAATAAATAGCAAACAGAAACCTTCTTTGGTAACGGAAAACTTTTCCATCAGAAGTATTGTTCCTCCCATCTCAGTGTGTTCTCTCGAATGATTTTGGAATTAAAACATTTTTGTAACCCACAGCGGAATGCACAGTATTGGGTGACGCTCATGTGACCACTTTTGATGGGCGGATTTTCATGCACATGGGCTCTTGTCAATATGTGCTAGTGAAGAGCCGTGGCAGCACCAAGTTTACTGTGACACTGCAGTACACAGCCTGTGGAGAGGTAAGAAGAGTGCTTCTGGGTGCGTTTGGCATTAACATGTTTTGTTTAGGTTTAATGGAGTCTCTCTCATCTGTCAGTCTCAGGAGCACTCTTGCATCCACTCAGTGGCTCTGGTGGTGGATGAAGATGTCAGCAGGCAGGTCACTCTCACCAGAGAGGGGGAAGTTGTAATTGGGGCCAGTATGGCTGTCAATTTGCCTTACTCAGATGGTAAATGTTCTCAGTATTATATCAGCGTTGGGCCACTTCAATAGTAAATGAATAGATAATTTGAATGAAAAATAAACTGATCAAGGACGTGTTAAAAGCAATAAGTAGAGCAATAAATAAATAAATATAAAAATAACCTAAATTGTTACAATTACACGTGTAAATATTTATTTAACTAGAACCAATAAATTGTGTGCCTTGTTTTTTTACTTGTTTGTTAGACATGGTGAACGTTCGCCGGCTGACATCTTTGTTTGTGGGTCTGCGCTCTGTCTTTGGCCTGAGGTTTCAGTATGATTGGCAGGGTGGACGAATCTACCTTCAGCTAGAAAGCACCTGGATGGGCTCCACACTCGGCCTATGTGGGACCCTCAACGGAAACCTACGGGATGATTTCCTGTGAGACAAGGAGGCTGGTCCTCTGAATTTACACTTAATCATTTATAGAAAATAATATAATAACAGAATAGTAGTAATAATTAATAATTGTGTAGTACATATTATTGTGTTATTAAATAGTAATTAATAGTAATAATCACAAAATAATTTATTTCGGCTAAACATTTTAAATGCATTTAACTCTTTGGATGGCATTATGCAGTCACTTTTATTAACATAAGAGTGTTTAATTCCCAGGGAGTGCATGAACTCATAAATGCATACCTTAAATGCGATGTTAAGTCATTTTTGAATCAAAGTGTCAGACAAATGCATCATTGTAAATGCTTGATGTGTAAGTAAATGTGTTACTATCCTCCAGTTCTCCTGCTGGAATGATTGAAGGAACCCCACAGCTGCACGTCAATGCCTGGAAAGTGACTTCCGCGTGCATAAGCCCTGTTAACATTCCTATTATCGATCCCTGTGAAATGAACCAACAAAATGGTACTTATGCTATCACTTCGGTTGTGCCAAAAATTAGCACTGAGGTTACAGAAAAGGCCGAAGATTTTCTTCATTCTACTTGATTAATTATTTTATGTATGCGGGTCGAAGATGTTAAGATCCACATCAAAAGAAATTCAAAAAAGTGATTTTATGTCTATAGAAATCATATTACGTGTAAGAAAAGAGACTACTTTTATGGTTTTTAGAGAATAAAATGTCAAAAGCTGGTTTAAATGTTGTTGCATTGTCATTCAGTGCAACACAATATTTATGTAAAAATTTATTCTGACTACATCTAAAAATATATAAAAGAATAAGGAAGCATATTAAATTTGATTGTGTTTTAAATTAGTAAAACAATTTTACAAACAAATAGTTAAAACCTAGGATAGTGGCAAATTTTAAAAATGTAACATTACAACTAATTAGTATTTGGGGAAAAAGTAAATAATCTATTAATATGTCATAAAAAGATTCTTGTAGTAAATATACCTGATAATATTGAATGCATTTTAATCGGTAAATTTAGTAAATCAGGGAAAAATGTGTTATATTTATTTTTTGCCTCAAAAATACAACAAAATATTATTTTTTTCTTTAACTTATGCATATATTTATCGAGAGCTCCTGGAAACCAAATCCAACTCCTTGTGTGTTGTTTCAGTGTTTTATGCTGCCCGGTGTGATGTGCTTTTGGAGGAAGTGTTTGCAGCATGCCATGCATACGTTAGTCCCGCGGTGTACCACCAGCAGTGCCGTTACCAGGCCTGTCGATGTGGCAGCACCTGCCTCTGCACTGCTCTGTCCCATTACGCATACATCTGCAACAAGCATCATGTCACCATCAACTTCCGAGCACACGTCTCTGAGTGCGGTTCGTTGCTCATACCTACACCTCTCCGTCTGCATATCTGTCTGTCTATCTGTCTATTGCATGAGTGTGTTTAGGAGGTAATTTGTCAATGGCTGTGTGTAGGTATGGTGTGTTTAGGAGGGATGATGTATCACCCGTGCACATCAGCATGTGGGAAGACATGTCAGTCCATCAGCAGTGGTGAAGTGTGTGATGGCGACTGTGCTGAAGGATGCAGCTGCACCGAGGGAACATTCTACGATCACACTCGCCAGCGCTGTGTGCCGCTGTATGTCTGACTACACCGAACACCACACACTTTTCTTGTCATTTTGTAAACCATGTGTCCTATAAAAGGACATAGTTTCTCATTTTCTAACTGGGTCTTGTTTCCTTTCAGCTCTCAGTGTCACTGTTATTTCATGGGCTCAGTTTATCAGCCTGGTGAAGTGTCCTTCAGCTCATCTGGACCTTGGTGAGTGTGTGGACAATGAGGATTGTGTTGTTAAACATGCATGGTCTCACGAGCGGAGTTTGAATTCTAAACACATCATATCCCAGTCTTGTCTTTTTTTATTATGATAATATCTGCTTTGCTGTATTTTTGATCATATAAATGCAGGCTTGGTGAGCATAGGAAACTATGCTATTTATCTGTTTAACATGTTTATTTTTATCATTTATTTTGGATATTGCTGCACACTTTTGTTCACACTTCATAATGGTTTTTCTTTAGTCTCTGCAGAAACAGCCGTATGGAGTGTGTGCCTGAAGAGAGAGGTAAACTTTTATTCCTATTCTTTTCTTTGCTCCATTTCATCAGCCTTTTTGACCCTCTATTCACTTTCACCTCTATTTTTCCCGGGAAAAAAGTGTTTTCATCTTAGAGGGTCAGCAGTACATTCCTCAGAGGTAGCGCATTGAGCGGGCTGAATGCTGGACAGATCTGAACCTCAGATACAGATGCACAAAGAAAGAGGGAGACTTGGGGGTTGGAGAGAGCAAATTCCACTTTTTTCTTTTTTTTTTTCCAGATTTTTTTTCAAATTACAAAATACTAAGACATTGCTCATTTGCAAGATTTGGCTGTGATTTTAAAATTCAGATATTAATGTGTCCATTTATGTTTTTCAATTCAGTTTATTTTAATCTTTAGATCATGAGCTGGTTCCCTGATAATTATTAGTAGTGCAATCATCACTATTACTCATACTCATGACTATGCATGTGAACGCAGTCCTAACTCGAATGGCTAAACGTTGACACAAACCTCTTTCTGCATTGTTTTACAAATGGAAACTTTCTTTTAACCATTCTCTTCTCATCAATTTTTTTTAGAGCCTGAGAGAGGAGATTGTCCCAGTGGAAAAGTCTACTATAGCTGCAGGGGTCAGAGTGGGCGTGGTCCTTCAGGTGTGGGCGTGGCCTGTGATCTGACCTGTCGAAACCTGATGCTGAACCTGACCTGCCCTCCCATGACCCCATGTGTACCAGGATGCGGATGTCCTGCTGGGTAATCGCTGTCATCTTTGCATTTGGAACAAATGTTTTGAAAAGAATACATGTCTATTGACACCAGAGCATGTAATGTTACACCATCTTCTTCAATTGGTGCAGGCTAGTGGCTCATAATGGAGAATGCTATTACCCAGAAAACTGCCCCTGTGCATGGCTTGGTCTAGAGTATCTCCCTGGAGAGACTGTGGACACTCCATGTTACCGCTGGTCAGTTTGTTTTAGTGTGCTCAGCTTCCATAATTCAGTTTTCTGTTAAAAGGGGGGGTTCTTTAAGGTCACTGTGATTTTGCCAAGTAAGACATGATCCTGGATCAAATATAAACTTATACCAATCCTTACCTTCAAACCTACACAAAATGTATGGCTCAAATTAGTAGGAAATGATATTAACAAGGATTAACAACCATGATTATTTTTTCCAGAAAAAATAATTTCTCAGTTCTGATTGGTTAACTACAAGGATGTTGATCCAGGAATATCATGCACTTGTTTAAATCATGCTCACCAGTTCTTCAAGTAGTGGAATTTTTCTGTCTAACCACTATTTCCAAATTAAGAGTGTTGAAAGGGTTGTATATTACAGAATATCTTTTAAAATGTCTCTTGAGCACCAAATCAGCATGTTTGAATGATTTCTGGAGTAATGATGCTGAAAAGTCAGCTTTGCATGACAGGAATCATTCTATATCAAATACATGCAGCCTTTATTAAGCATAAGAGACTTTTTTCCAAATATATATATATTTATTAAACACATATAACCAAAACTTTTAATATTTTTAAAATAGATTACCATTACAAGTCATTACAAAAAATCCACTCCATGGTGCATTGTAACAAAATTCAATTTATGGTTGGTAAAGGCCATGATTATAACTCTATTGCACATTTCATAGTTGATTTAATATTCAGTAGATGAAACACAGGTATAAAATAATCAGAAAAGCCACTAATTAAAGAATCATATGGTACAGTATATGTGTGTACTTAATTTCACTTGGTTTCTTTCTCTAGTGTGTGTCATCGTGGGTTCTTTAACTGCACATATTCGCCGTGTCCAGCAGTGTGCACCATTTACAGTGACCGACATTACCACACGTTTGATGGCCTGGAGTATGACTATGTCAGCGACTGCCAGGTCTTCCTGGTCAAGGTATGTCCTGAATGTGCATGTTTGTCATTTTGGGAACCCTAGCAAAAAATAAATTAATAAATGGACCATGCTCTGCAATGATGAGCTGATGTGTTGACCAGACCGATAAATGTCATATTTGTCTTTTTAGAAATCAGAGACTTTGTTTAAACCCCCCCCCCCGTTCACTGTAGATATAACCATTGGTCATTTAAAAAACCCAGAGTTGTTTTACCATGGTTTCTGGACATGTATTATGGTAATAGTGCTTTTTTGTGTGGGTAAGCGTAAATGTAAGTGTAAGCATATCTTTGTGTACGAGTGCTGTAAAACGGTGATGATCGTTTGCCTTGTGTGCTGGTCTAAGGACCAAGTGGAGAGGTGCTTACCAGTTTGCTTTCAACAAAGGGTGTGTTTCACCAGTTGAAAGTGTTGCACCTTTAAACCAAATTTTTTTTTAACGAAGGGCCAAAGAGTGCGTGTGTGTGTGTGTGTGCTCTCACACGTTGCAGACTTCAGTAGGGATGGATAAAGTAGCTGGAAAAGAGATCTGCTTCTACCGCCACTAATCTTGGGAAAATCAGAGGGGATTTTTAATTAGAACAGGGCTGTGGTAATGGAGCCAGAGTTAATGTCAGTCCCAGCACAGAAACTCAGCAAAGAGCCGCACATAACAAAGAGCAATCTGTTCCCTATCAGCCTACGCAATGCAACCTGCTACTGGCTTTAATGACTGAGAAAGTGTGTATGCATGTGTGCGTCGTTTGTGTGTGTGTGTGGATGCTTAAGATGCAGGTGAATAGACTTTGGTGTCTCCTAAAGGCCAGTGATTCTCTGAGGAGTCTACTGATCTACCCGGGGGACAGACTTTTCCATCACGACAAAAAGAAATGGCTTTAGTCACACACACACACATACACTAGGTTTCATTCCTTAAAATATGATAACGCAATCACTGATTATTTAAATATATGTAACTTTTTTTATATATGTATATATACAGATCAATAATTAAAACATTCATTGGTAGATTTTCAGAAGAGTGTAAACAAAGTGGCTCTGTGGTGCTTTCAAAACATTGTTTGTTTGAGAGGTCCGATATTACAGTTTCTTGTTCAACCAATGGGATGAGACGGGTGGGATTACCATTCAAAATATTAAGTCTGTTATACTCATAAAAATACAGTAAAAACTGTAATATTCTGGAATATTGCCATGAATGCGGCGTGAGCGTTCGGATCCAAATGCAGGTCTTTATTCATATCAACAGGCAGGGTAAGGTAACAGGCAAACAGGAACAGTGGAGGCAATACAGAGTCATGGTCAGAGTACACAAGCACAGATCGGGGCAACAAGCAAACAATCACAGTGTCCAGGAAATAAACAGTCACAGGCCGAAAACAGTAAACAAAACACGGGAATAAACACTCGGAACTGACGCGGGAGCAAATCAAGACTTCGCAATGATTGTCTGTGTGACTGTGGTTTAAATGCTGTGGCTGATGAGAGAGTGAGTGAGGTGATTAACAGGTGATTTACAGAGTGAGAACAGGTGTGGGTGTGCAATGCATGAAGGGATATGAAGTTCATGAATGAATGAGTCCAATGTCCAGTGCGTGAGTGAGCACTGTGACAAATGTGTGACAAAAGCAATGTTTTTTTTTATATATATATTACATATATTTAATATATTT